>PNEQ01126645.1:0-58187 GCA_003012365.1 Medauroidea extradentata | reverse complement strand
ACGTAAGTAAATACTGTTTCACAATTAAAGCTTCGTCTTCCACTCTTACATGCTAGAATATTATCGTTACGTGAAAATAAACGGCAATCGGCAAATGTGCGGGCGAATACTAGTGCTCTTAGGCCTACATGGTAAAGTGTTAAAAATCGGGGGCGAGCGTTAACGTAATTTATATGAGGACGTGACGGCATCGCGTCAAGTTGGTATGTTAGTGAGTGGACGAGTGAATAGATGAAAGATCAAGAGAATAGATGAATACATGTGTGATTAAGTGGATGGATGGGTAAGAAAGATAATGGGTTGAGTAGGGAGTGAAAAAAAGATTGTTAATGAGAGATGGAAGAAGGTGGAGGAGGCATGGTGCAGAAATGGGATGGATGAAATAATATACAGTTGTTAGTAATGAAGCTTGGGGGATAATTACCAATGGGAGGCTGGTTAGTTGGCAGCTGCACGAACACATGTACCTCCGATGATGAGGACTGGCCACTAGTATCTGTCACCTTCAGTACAAATGTATACATTCCCTTCTCTAGGTTCGACAGCTGCAGGTAGGGAGTACGAGTGTTCTGCAACATTAAATACATTATTAACTGAACAAGTTTTCTTTTATCACGTACTACAGCCTTCAAAAACTACTACTACTGCTTCACTTGGATATAAGCTTACTACTGTAATGGATTCCACTTAAATTAATTAAACTTAATCCAAAATGGTCTCATTTCCAGATATATCTTACTACCAGTATAAAAAATTTATTGCAAAATAACTCTCGGAAAAACGTACACAAAGAAAAGCAACAAGAGTTTTACATGTACGTACATATTGTGTCTGGAAATTATTTTATGCACACCTTGGTTTTGACACAGACAGTGTCAGTTGCTAGAAACTAAGACAGATGACCGACACATATACCTACTGTGTCTTCTTAGTACATTCACACTCCTCTAGTTTAACAGCAAAAAAAATGAGGATACCAGCTCTCTATAAACATTATTATGATTATAAATGGAACCTAAATATGAAAATACCATGTTAATAAAACACTAAAACTTAATCTATAATTTTTAAGAGATCAAAGAGGAAAAAACCATGCATGAAAATTTCACTTTAAATAAGTATGGACAATATACAGTATTTGCCGGCATATAAGATGATTTTTACGTATTTTTGGCCTTCAAAAATTGCTACTCATCTTATATGAACGTGTGAAAATTTTTGGTAACCTAAAAATCATTTGAAAGTTAAAGTGCAAGCTGTGGAGTTGCATGATGTTACAAGGATTGCGTTTGCCGTCACAAATCAAAACAAGTGTCCCCCCCCCCACTTTTTTTATAAAATGTACGGTACAAAATCTTGATGAGCGTTATACTGTTGGCTCGCAGCGTAGCATGCGTCCCTTGGCTATAAATACAACTGGAGCAGGAGATTAGATCCTTTGTCTTGCCAGCACATTACTCTCGGGCAGAGAAAATGAGGATCTAGGTACCGCGTGCCTAGATCTCTTGTGTGGCCAGCACATACTCTCAAGCGGAGAAAACGAAGATCTAGGTACCGTACCATAATACAGGCACGTACGGAAACTTACTAGGTGTAATCCTGCTGGGTAGCATTGGTCACGTGACTGGATCCCCTCAGTCGTTGGATGCTTAACGAGCAGTAGTAAATCTAGAGAGCAGTAACTAGGCGGCCTTTTTAAAAAATATGACAAAATCTGCAGAAGTGGTAATTTCAGTCGCAGATCTGGCAGACCTATGTTATCAGAAGAGGTTAAAAGAGTGCAGAATATCATTTTGTGCTGGTACAATATACGTATGTAGTATTGAAATTGCGTACTAGTAATGATAATTTATTCCACACCTGAATTACGTACTCTGGCGACATTTTTACTTGGTAAACTGCTCCAGACCTCATATTCAACAAAAATACTACGATCCGACATTGTATTTTCCGTGAACATATATTCAAACCTCCTTACAACATATTTATTATTGTTTAGACATGCGTGAGTCTGTTTTTACTTTTTACGCGCATTTTCCTTTGTATCGTATGCTGGCTGCTATCTACCCTGCTCCAGAGCAGAGTACATGTACGAGGATCCAGCAACGGGATCGAGTTGACCAGTTTGAGATATTGAGGGCCGGTAGATGTTTATCGCATGACATTTCCAACCGATTTACTTGCTATCAATTGGATCCGAAGTAGTTTCTGTAAGCACCTGAATGTGTCTAGCGCTTGGCTGGCAGGTGACAACAGCGCACAGGAATGCAGTGATCTTGCAAGCAGCTGCTGCAGCTCGCGTTACCATGTAGTGTGTGGCAGATCTCAGTCCGGCGTTGCCAAGTAGCGCACAGCTGCCGGAAACTGATAATGTTGCCGGCCACGTGTCACAGTCGCCATGCATTTCCTTTGATCTCAGGCACACGGAGGGCAGTAATAGCCAATGTTATTCGTTTATATGTCCCCTATGATGTTTACATACAGGTAATAAATGCATAAAAAATACTTTAACTAAATATTTATGTTTTTGGTAAAGGAAAAATAATATTTTTTCGGCTGGGAATTTCAAAAGTTATAATTTACTTTTCATCAAGATTTTGTACCTTGAAAACCATGACTCCACATATGTGCGGAGTCTCCTTTATGCCGGCAAATATGGTAGTTTCTGTTCTAAAAACAGCAATGAAATCTGATTGTTTTGTTCTTTTAATAATGTTGACAGTAGCAAACCAAGACGCTAGGTGATGTCAACAAACTTCTTATCGGGACCTTTATTCTTCAGTTTCAATAACAGATGTTACCAGACTTAATTTTAAAACACATTTCACGTGTTTCAAATTAAAATATACTACTTTTATAGCAAAACTCAGAAATTGCTGCTTACAAACAAGACGGAAAATGTGACAAGATTAACGAGATGTTTACGAAAATCAACCTGCTAAGTTAGCTAAGTTCTCTCATTCATGTGACCAGGTTTCTCCGAACACCACAGATTTGACATGTTGAGGTTGAACGCATGTAAGAAATTAGCTTGGTTCACTTTTTAGATACAAGCAAACTTTATTCGAGGTAGGTATTTACTCTTCCCTTGATAACAGAGTTACTTTTTTAAAAGGCATTTGATACTTGGGTGCTCAGTTATGTTTGGCTTTACTTGGAAGTGCACAAATTGGCACAATAAAACTCCCAACATTTTGATATATATTTTACTTAACTTAATTTTATTTGAATGATCAATGCATAAAATTAATGTGTTTATAATCACAGGTTGTGGTTTTTTAATAACACTGTTTGTATTGGCAATTTTATGGCATGATAAAAATCAATTGATACGTGAGCAAAAATAAAAGAAATGGGAACTAAGAAACGAGGTTTTGCTACCTACATTAATCTCACTAATTTCGGTTTACTATCAGGATTTTAAAACTATTAACTGCACAATGGGTAATAAGAAACAATGATAAACCATAACATAAACTTATTAAAAAAAGTTATGGATAACACCTGGGATTCAAAAGGTCAACATTAAAAATGGCTGAAAAAATACTCATTGAATATATTGATTGTTCCTCTAGTGCATAACTATCTACGAACTCTTTTTGCTTTGCGTTCAACAGTTGGCAATCCTGGCATTGTCTGTGTTTTCAACCTAGAAAAATTTTTTCTACTTCCTGTGCTATTTTTGAGAAGAATCACCATATCTAGTAGGAGTAAAGCAAACAAGTAAGTTCACTTCTTAAACTTCGTATTGAGCAACATGTATTTGTTTCCTATTTCGGCCAGTTTGATAGCTCCAAAACAGGTTGCTTAACAACATGGATACCATAATTCTGGAGAAAAAAAAAATTTTGGAAATAGATATTTAAAGTGACTATCGAATCAAGGGACACAAATGTAACTGTATTGCCCTCAATTCAATATAGAAAAATATACCATTTATGAAATGTATGCAGAATAAATTATGATCAAAAAATGACATTGTTTACATTAATATAATTTCTTTCTACTTAAAAATCTTTGTTTATTCAAAGGACTGAAAAAATTAAGTTTCTCTTAAGATTTGTTGCATAAAGTGCTTTTCTTTGTATAAGATTTTAATAAATTACTGTAACAAAAAACCTTACAAAGGTTTTTCAACGTTATATTACAAATTAAAGACAGTCTTTAAATTTTTACTCAAAATTTTGCAGACTTTACATATACGTACTATTGAATTGGGGGACACCGACTATGTATGTATAATTGAGAAATTCTGGATTTTTGGCTATCACATTGTAAGATATTGGCGTGACCAATTTTGAAAATCAATATAAAAAATATTTATGCAATTTTATTACTATACGGTCCGAGATATCAAGAAGGTTAGGAAATTCATCCAGTATACTGATTTCTTGGTACTAACAACTACAGTCAAACCTCATTAACACAAACCTGAGGGGACCTAAATTTTTGCACTTTGTAATAACAAGGTTTGTGTTTTCAAAAACTCAAAACAGTTCTGTAAATTTATTTTCAGGATGTTTAGTTCCAAAATACAAACTTGCATACCACTAAAATGGCTTCTTTTAACCACTGAACATGAAATTACTTTGCTTTACGTATAAGGGAACTTATAATAATTGAGAATTTAGTCAGTGTTTAATCTTTCATCTAATTCCTGGGGGAAAGAAAATAACTTTGTATTAATGAGAATTTTGTATTTACAGGGTTTGTATAAACGAGGCTCCACTGTATTCTGTTTTTCATTTTTTAAACACAAAATTTCCTTTTAACATATTGATTCCCAGGAGTTTTCTCTCAAGTATTTAAAATATCGAACTTTACCGGCAAATTAAATAAATAGTTACAAAAATGTACAAAGAACTACACAATTGTTTAATTCAGCAAATATTAATTCAAATAACTGCTTAACATACAGTATCTCACAAGCAAGTAAATATTTGTCTGTTAATTATTACAGTGCCAATAAAATACCAAAATACTGTAGCAACATGATACTAATATTGAAGTGTACACTAGAATTATGGATTAATTTCTTTTAAACTTACAGTTAATTTTTATTTTTTAATAGATGCTAACATGATAGTGCCTTCTCGTGAGTACTAAGTCTGTTTTCAATATTTCTGCGTAAAACTAGATCATATAGGTATTAATAAATAATAATTTACATCGACAGATGGAAGTCTACACAGAACAAAAATTACATGAAAATTATAGGTACAATCTCCAGTTGTCATATGCACTGGTGCACATCTACTAGATATGCCTAATGTGACGCTGCCTGCGTCTGTGTGGTGGTGATGATGATAAGTCCCTGTTCGTTGGCGCTAAAGATGTGACGCGGCTGCGTCTGTAGTACCTCAGCCCAGGAGTCGTGACGAGTGCGACGTTCACACTAGTTAGCAAGAGTCGTTCGTTTGGTTATCCACACATCAGTTGAGGTTATGTAGCCTGTGGTGCTCTGGATAGATCAATTTAAATTATTTTCAAGGTTAAACTACCATCAAGATTTCACTAGTGAAAACTCGCTTACTCAGCCAACTGTTGATTTATTTTTACTATAAATTTCAGATGTTTGGATTCGTTAAGTTTCTTACAAAAACAAACACAAATAAATCCATCAGCTGTCCGGCGTTACCACGTCCAACTTTAGTAACAAAAAAAAAAAAGTAATTATGAAATTGCAAAAACTTAACCACTGCGGACCCCTGCTTGACATTCATTACTACAACGGGCCCCCACCCGGCACAAACTCTACTACTTTTGGTCAATGCCAGACTCCCACTGACTTACAACAGCCACGGGCCAGCGCCCGGCACCAACACGACCACCACGTGGTAACAAATAGCACACATCGGCGGAGTGATACTGTGCTGGTGCTAGCCCAGCCCGGGTAATTGACATATGGATGTTGTTTACATCCGTTCTGTGTGTGGTGCGAGCGTGCGTGGAGCAAATCATTAACTGTCTCCGTCTGGCTTCGGACTTCCGTTCGGCGATCTTCGGGCCCTCTCGGCGATGCTCGGGTGCCCCTCCCTCTGGCCGCCCCTTCCCCGCCTACCCCTTCCTTCCTGCAGAGGCTCGCTGCCTCGGCCGGAGCAGTCACTCTTCTTCTGGCGGTGCTTCGCTCCTGATCAACCTACTCGACAATATGGGACTCACTTGTCGTGCCGTCGAACGACGTTGCTTGCTGCTGTAAGACATTGCTTTTTCTAGTTTTGTTACAGCCTAAGGTTTCCTGGCGTTTTGGTACGTCGTGCGTATTTTCCCTTGTAACATTTAATATCTCTTTAACTTTAAATTGTATTCTGGTTTGCACGGCCGACGGCATGCTGAGTGAGTTACCATTTTTCGGGTTCTTTTTGACCGCACCTCTGTTAGTCAAATTAAGGGGCGTAAGTTTTGACGCTTGATAATTGTGCCATGCTAAGTTGTACTGTGTAATTTGCTTGGTGATTGTAATATACAAGTATTTTTGTGAACCTATTTGTGGATTTCATTTCTGTAGAGTTGCGTTACGATCTCGGGAATATCCCATTTGTTTCTTGTGTTGCTATAACGCAGCACAATACAACAGACTCCAATTTCCCCCAAAACAGCAAAATTACACTTAAAACATGAACAAAGCATCCCAAGATCTGAATTTATAGTTTTTACATCGAAATAAAAATTATTCATCCACACAAATATAATAATTGGGGACTACTTTCACGGTGCAATACTCTAAGCAACCCCCTGTGATGGCTGACCTACGTGTGTCAATAACCTATGTCATGGAGAAAATTCCATGAAGCAAGCGATCAACCACAACGTCGGCGCCAGAAATCCTATAGCGTGGAGAAGCTTGCAACACAAGAAGTTACTCACTTCACCAGGGAAAATTTAATAATATGCTAAAATTGCCAAAACTCAAAAATTGGTTAACATGCAAGAAAAAATTATATCAACAAAAATAATTAAAATTCTACTGTGGTCAATTTGAAACTAAACAAGCCAGGAAAATAAACAAACGACTCTACTTTAAAATTCCCGATGGTATTTTAATACTTACATTTTGAAAGGATGAATTTAAATTAACATGTCCCCAATTACTAGGTTATTGAATCCTGTTGTATCATCCCGAACACCTGACTAACTCATACTGAAAACGGCATATAGCCTGTTATGAAAGATTTAAATTTAAATTTAAATAATAAAACAAAATTACTTTATAAATACTTAACCAAGATGGGGAAATGGCTGAACGCTTCACACTAAGTATCGTATTTCCTTGCATAATCGCCATGTACTTTAGACCAAATTTTTGGCCCAAAAATGGGGTGCAGCCCTTATGAGGGGAATTTAAAAAAAAAAATTAAACATTCCGATTTTTTGGGGGTAAAATCACGGTCGTAGAAGAACAGGTCTGGACACTCGCCTATCTAACAATGTATTTTGCTTGACCCCCTTGTTGTTTGGCTGTAGTTCGTCAAGTTACCGAGAAAATTGTGTGTTATTGGCGCTTCAGTTAGGGCGGTCGGACTCAAACTCCCCTTACTTTTTTTCCATTGTTACATTATTACAGTAAATTAAGATGGCTGGAGCCTTTTCTTAAATTTGTGAGCGAAGAGAATTTCATAAATTGATAAAAAAAATATGTTTTGATAAATAGTTTAACTTAGCGGAAAGAAAGTGGGTGGAGTTTAGTCCGACCGCCCTAACTGAAGCGCCAATAAAATACAATACTCTCGGTAACTTGACGAACTACAGCCAAATAACAAGGGAGTCAAATATCCAGACCTGTTCTTCTACGGCCGTAGGTAAAATGTTAACTTAAACGTACGCCATTTTCCTATATTTACTCATCCATAGATTGACCATTTCTCCAAAAATAAAGAAAAAAATTTCTGGGGTACGTGGTAAACATGGAAAAAATAAAAGATTTAGATACTCTTGTTAATCCATTCATGTGTGTAAACTCGTAAAAAATTATTCAGTAAATGACGTTTACATTTTACGGTGCGGGCATGTACATTATTATTTCCTATGTAAGTAGTTCATAAAAAAATTAGTGCTGGGACGAACTCAAATTTATACAACGAACCGAACTCGAACTTAATGTAGCAGTAGCTCCCTCGAATCTGAACTTGAACTGAACCTGTAATATGGTCCTCGAACCGAACTTGAACCGAACCTTCCTGTTATTCACCGAACTCGAACTGAGCTCAAGCCAAACTCAAACTACACGGTTACCTATTTTATTATTGAAATAAAAAAAAATATTTGACCCTTAACATTTTTTCAGAATAGATGGAAGACATTCTTGTTCATCAATATATAATACACAAATATCAAAACACCAACCTGTTTGATACGCTGTCCATTTATTTATGTATTTCTAAATATTAGAAAATTAACTTACAGACAATATGTATACCACTTGATTTTCAGTACCGCACAATATACTAGCTAGAAGCAATATTTTTCCAGCCAAAGTCAAGATTCGAGTTTGAGATATGTTGCACTTTCATACGAAAACATATTAGTGATAGTATAAATAACACACTGCTGGTGCCAGGCATATATCACACACACAGAACAAAAATTGTGCATGTGGGTGTGGCGACGCCATCTTGTCTATCATGTCGCACTATCAGTCTATCAATCATCAAAGTAATGTAGACTTTTCAAAGGAAGAGGTTGGCAACAGTTATCTGTACTGATGTAAACAATACAATCACGTATTCTTACGTGCTTGAATGTTATGTGGGATACGTTTTTAGTGAGAGTTCGTTTAGAAGTTCGGTTATTACTTATAGTTTGCAGATTTTCGAACCGAACTCAAACTTTTGATTTACTTTTCGAACTGAACCCAAGCTAATTTTTTGTACTATTTTTTCTCAGAACCGATCCGATCTTAGCCTACAAGTTTGAGTTGGGTTCGAAATTCAAACGTTAGACCCAGCTAACAAAAAAAATTTATTTAAGATTAAAATATTGCAAATCTCCAGATATTATCCATACATTATCAACAGCGTATCATCAACCAACGAGCGTGACTCATGTCTGGTGATAGGTCCACACATCGTGAAGACTGGTATCTAGATGCTCAATTCTGCCACTATTTCTTGTAGGCATGAAATACGGAGGATCTAGGTGCACGCGCTGTGCAGACTGGATACCTAGACGCTCGGTTCAACCGCCATTTCTTGTAGGCATTAAATATGGAGGATCTAGATGCGCGTGCTGGCACACGCATGTTTGTGCTGACAGCCAAGGATGTTTAAAACCACAACAGTGATCAATAACAGAACGAAATTCCGAAAAACTAACGTACCATCCCTCATCCTCGCCTTATCAGGTGACTACCAACCTGCATGTCAACAGCCTTATTCTGGTCGGAGGGGCTCTTGGTCCATTCCCAGCTAGCAATGCCACGGTCATCTGTGCTTAGGTTTCCATTCAAGGTGACATTGTTATGAGGCAGGTACACCAACACATCCTGGCCAGCATTTGCCTCTGGTGGGTAGTCCGGGACCTTCAGCACCGTGATGTTAGCAGTTGTCGAATTGGTTGCATGATTCGAGTCTTCCACTGTCAACCTATGCAAAACCAAGAACAATAATCATGTGTACGATTACAAAGAGAGTACAAAAATATTTTTAAAAAATATTCTGTATTTTGCTGCATTATCGTATCCAATACATACTGTAACTACTGTATAACATTTAATTTTTTTAGTCACTCACTAAGCACAATCTTAAGCAACATTGACAGTTAGTCAAATTGGTAACAGTGCTATCGTGCATGATGTTTCCGTCTACAAATACTAAAATTACGGAACTCATGTGTTGGGAACCATGAAACACATGTAGTAAAATCAATGTTTATTTTCTCACTTTTATAATGCACACAATTTTCTCCTAAAAATTATATGAAAGCCAGCACAAAGAGAATGTTGAGACGGGACAGCAGGGCGCAATGTGGAAGGAACTTCTCCTGTCGGGCAATGCTACAATAAAATGTGTGAGTGGCTGCAAGCTGTTTGTGAAAGTTTTTCCACAGTGCAGGTAGTATGGCCAGGCCAACAGTAGCAGTATGCAGTGAGTAAGTTCTTCAGTTCCTTCGTTCTATGCAATCATGTTCTAAGGGAGGGGCTAGATGACTGCAGCACTGCACATGATCAGTACCTCACTCTACTCCCTTTCTAGAAGTATTACTACCCACTCACAAGAGAGTTTATACCAGTAATCAAGCACACAGTGGTGTGGTGGCATTCTCTGGCTAAGGTGGATGCCTGCCGAGGCCACAGAGCAGTGTGCAGAGCTACAGATGAAAGATGTTTATTCGATAAATACATAATGTGCATGAACGACACCTCTTTCAGAAGAGCATTCTGAGGTACAAGTACTTACAGATGATACTCGTTAACAGGTACACACACATGAAGGGACGACACATATTTTTCAGCAGAAGCACCATGTCGCAACATTTTGTCAGTATTAAACTGGCTTCCTCAGGCGGCAAGACATGGTATTTTTCAGTGTACCCTACACACAGTAGTGTATACCCATTTCAGTTGCTTTGGAAATCTTTAAAGCTTCTTCCCTAGCTAACTCAAAATGTAGAAAATGGGCATTATTGAAATAAATTTTAGGTATGGAAATCTTGGTAAAGAACCTGTTGAAAGGATAGGCAAGAAGATCACACCATCATTCACACAATGTCACAATTTCATAGTCATCACTGAATGTCTCAAAGGCAAGCATGCCAATTTAGTGACTAGCGTCAAAGGGCCACAGTGAGAGCGTGATGCTCGAGCAGTCGTCATCACAACTACACACTTCTAAGCTTCAAATGCACAAAATATGACCACTCAGGCAGTCATCAAACTTCTATGAACAAATATTTAAATTGAATTTGTAGAACAGATTATAATTTGGCTTCTTGGTTTACAAGATCTTAACATCTCCTAAGTGCAGTGAATGGTTAAGAAACAGACTTAACTCATGCTGAGGTATGAAAATAATGGTACCAGTGACATTAGATGGAAGAAAATTACTGCCAAATGTAGTTTCAGAAAGCAAATAAACAGTATGCCATAAGGATACTAAATTTTCGTGAGGTATTAATGTGTTCTGACAACCTGCAGGCTGGATGCATGTAAAAAAACAAAAGAATACAATGGAACTGATGACCAGCAGTTAAGCTTAAACCACCTGCAATTCATATAATAATAAAAAATGGCCAATACCATATTTTAAAACATGTGATATTGGTTATTTTGGTATACTGCTTAAAATGTCAATATCACGTAGCAAAAAATGTGGTATTGGCCCATTCGGCAATATACCAATGATATGATAGATTTAACACTCAAATTACTCCAGAAATAAATGTTTCATCTCACGATACAGTAACTGTTACTTAAAAATATTATATTATAGTTGTGGCCACTTGCTATTTGTATCAACAAGCTGTTGAAAAACTATTTACAGTCAATGAGGAAGAGCACACTTTAATTAATGTCTTGCAAGAATGTTATAAGTTCCTCGTTAAATCAGCTGCCTGAGTCATATCTGGCTAGACTGTTATAGAATTTGAAGTTATTCACCACATGTATTGGCACTACAGTAACACTTGAATCGGAACCTCTTTTTCCTCAGTTGTCCAAATAGAATAACTGCAGTAAGTTGTTGCCGTGAAGCACCAATGTTTTTTGAGCGCAGTCAAACTGTCAAGAATACAATGATCAGTTATGACAATGTCTGCCAAGAATTTAAAGAAAAACTGATGTTATAGACCCCTTGAACAACTTCAAAGACGACAAATTGTAGCATATAAGCTAAATGATACACGCTGCTCAACTTTTTGTACTGTAATGCAGTTGTGACATTTAAGAAGTACAATTTAGTAAGAATTAAAGTGTTATTAGGTGTACTTACTTGAAAGTGTAGTTCCCTGGTAAGACCAGGTTGTTCAGCTGCAAGGTGGGTACGTCAACGAGGCTTGGTTGGTAACCCAGTGGGCCTTGCTGCAACTCCCAGTGCCAGCCCACAATCTTGTCATCATCCCGACTGCTCGAACCATCAAGCACTGCCCCTGTGTTCGGTAGCTTCACAGTCTGTGCCGCCGGTGAGATTATAGCCACTGGTGGTTGGTTTATGCGCTTTGCTGCACACATCAACCTTTGTTCTCACTTTACCCAGTTTCTCTCAATAGTTTTAAACAATGTTACACATATTTTTCACACAATTCAAGCAAACAAGTTTAAAAATACATCCTATCAAAAATTTAAATTTACACTGCATTAACGTTTCAAACAAATGAGATGACAAACAATTTTAATGACAACCATGCTTAGCTTTAAAAATGATGAAACACTTGACCTTCAATTAAAAATGAAAATTCTAAAAAAAATCAACATTTTAAACTAAACTTTTATACTGCACAATGTTTTATAAAGTTACACACTACAGTATGCAATTAGAGGCAGTGGATACAGAGTACCGCATATATGAAGGCAATGGTAATGACAATAGTTATGCATGTAGCAGTTACCATGACAGGCAGAATAAAACTTAGTCCATTAGGATGAAACATCTTGGAGAAAAAATACTGCTTGAAAAACTGTGCAATACATCAACATTAACAAATTTTGTTTAACTCTTTTGCTGCAGAATAAAAATTTTTTAATTGTACCAAGATAGTGTAAAAAAATTATAAAAATCTTTTTTTTGTAAATAGTTTATTTTTGATTATTTTTAAGCGAGAAACAATGTATCTATGATTTACAGAGTCATTTAATTTGATGTTCGACTAAAGCCGCATGTCGCAGTTTAGAAATATTTTGTATAATCGACTATAGTCGAATGTCGCAGGGAAGGAGTTAAATTACTGTGTAGGAAATCAGGATAAGATTGTAAATTTACAACACCATTTATGAAGCACACAAAATACATAGCATTAAAAGTAGCTGGTAGCTTAGCTATCATAATTAATAATATTTTGTTAAAAACAATCTCCTATACTACTTTCTCACTCTTTCATTAGACTAACAGTAGTAAAATATGAGCAAAGTTCAAATAACATTTAGCTGTGAAACTGCTAAACAAATTAGAAAAATGAGAAAACATGGTATAAAAAGAATCAAGGGAGGGAGGAAACATTGGGTGCCATTGTCAGAGTTCATCATGTCCAGGGAATAAAGATGTAATCTTTTGAAAGACTGTCATACTTCTGAGACACTCTTTTAATACTTACGCGGGAGGACAGCCACATTGGTGGTAGTTTCACCATAGGCGCCTGGTGCTGTCACGCTGACCTTGAAAGTGTACAGGCCCTCAATGAGGTTGCTCAGCTTAAGGGTTCCACCATTCTGATCGCTCATGGTGCCACTGCTGCCCCCTTTTGGTTGAGACACCAGTTTCCACTCATACTTGTAGTGCTCCCCTGGGGACGAAAAATACACACTACTGTCATATAGGTATCTCTAAAATTTTTACTCATTCACAAAACAACTGAACATTCTTTGTATGTTCAGCAACAGTGAAGACCAGTTTCCTATTACATGACCTTACAAAATGACTAGCCAAATACATGTACAACACGAATGCCTTGTTTGACCAGTCACACAGAAAAGTAACAGTAAAAAACTTAACGGAAATCAGAAACACATTTATTGCAATTCCTTTGAAGTAGTGGGCACATTGGAGAAAAATTTTAGAAGACAAACATTTTCGCTGGAACATCTAGCCACGCTTAGTTTTCTGAATCCAATTTTGTAGTATTTTTTTGTTTGATCTTGTGAATGACTGTTGAACTAGCCTACAGTTTTTTTGTTACAATTTGGTAAAGTGGGATTAAAAAAGAATGGCTGTAAGAGTTGAGGTGGGTCAAAATTATTCAAAAATTAACATAAATATTATGACACTTTCTCTTTGTTACTACACCTTTTCCAGCACCTGCACAATATGTCAAACCACTGAGATCCTGAGGTAGTAAGATAAAAAGTGTTGTGTAATAGTTTATGAACAGGAAAGAATTGTTGTTTAACATCATGTATCAACAGCCTCCCCCCCATATATATATATAAACTACCAGCTAAAGAATGAAATGAATGCAAAAAAAAATAATTAAAAAATGATCATATACAAAGAAAAATAATTTTTACCAGGCTGTTCTGCAGGAACTGTGTACGCTGACAAAGTTGCAGCATTTTCTGGCAGACGTACTTCCTTAGACACAGCAGACACAACTAGCTTCTTCAGCGGTTTCGTTGAGGATGTCTCAGCAGAAACTGTTTGTCCACTTAGATCTCCCTCCGAGTACAACTGCAGAACATAGACATTTACCATTATTGGGCATATCAACAGACAACAATGGAAAAAATACAAATATGTACTATTGAAATACTTACCTTTGGAGTTTCAGATGATGAATCCTGAGGCAATACCGCTGAGGCTTTTAAAACATGCCTGTCGGATTTTTCTACGATATCTGAATAAAACAAGCATAAGTTAGAAGGCACTTAAAAAATTAACAAACAAGTGTTTAAAAACATGTACAGTATGGATTAAATAAGTACATCTAAGTAAAAATCCAAACAGCTACAATGATTACTAGCAACAAAACTAATTATCTACCGTATTTACCTATTACATGTGTACATAATGGTACAACTGCTGAATATAATTTTAACTAAAAAAAATTGTAATATTAAAAATACAGTTTTTTGTTTGTTTTAAGAAACAACAAACACCACTATAAATGGTTTGCAATAAAGTTAGCACTATGACGTGCACCAACACATGGCCCCATCTAATATTTAAAAAAATCATATTATAATTGCGAAAGTCTTCCATTTTTATAAGAGTTCCACCTTTGTAACGTGTCAGTATTTGTTTATTTTCCTATGTGATTTTATTTGTTATTATTTCCCGCCATTTTTATATATTTACTAGCCGGCCGGCTGCGTGGTTTCCCGCGTGAAATTATGTAATGTAAACAGTAACTCTGGATAAAATATGTGATGAAAGCATTTAACAGTTAGCGTACTCAATAACAGTGAACTATAATTAACTGTCTTAGCTCAATGTAAAGAGCACGTGCAATATGCTCGTATTATGTCATAGTAATTCCCATCGCAAGTCTTACACGGGATACGAACCTGTAACCCACCCCTTCCACACCACAAACTGTATACAATACCTGAGTGAATTTTAAAGGCATGCCGTGATAATTCTTTCGTATGTAGTGGCTACAGTCCAAAGAGGTTTTATTTATGAACAGGTTGGCAAAAAGAAATGACTGTTGAATTATTTCTCCGTAATCATTTTCATTTTTCGGGAGACTGTAGCATTTTACTGCTTTTCACCTACTTAATTTTTGAATTTCATAAAAACCTGAATTTGATTTGTAGATATTTACATAAGCTTCATTCTTATCAAAAAAACCATCTCAATATCTCAACGGGTATAAGCGGTAAAGGTGATTATTTGAAATCACATTTTATTTTTTTAACAGCTTTCAAGGATGAATTTCGAAAAATCCTGAAATTACTTTTTTTTATACTTACGTAAGATTTATTTTAAAGCAAAAACCATTTCAATATTTCCACTGGTTTAGGAGATAAGTGTGATTAATTAAAAAACACGTTTTATTATTTTAAGAACATTCAAGAACGAATTTCGAAAAATTAAAAAAATACTTTTTAGATATTTACTTAAGCATCATTTAAAAAAAAATCACCTCACTATATGAAATGGTTTAGGAGGAATCAAGGATTAATGAAAAACACATTTTAACGCTTTTCATCCCCTCAATTTTTGAATTTCGCAAAATCAAAAAATTTGCAAATATGCATTTCTTTAGGCAATATTATGAAGTTAAAAAATTTATTATATCATTCCTGGTTAATGAGATATCAAAGATTCTTTTAAAACACATTTAACCCCTTTTTCACCCCCTTAATTATCAAATTTCGAAAAATCCTTTCTTAATGGGTGCCTACGGGGCAAGTGGAAGCTACCCTCAAAATATCATGGTTCTAGATCCAGCGGTTTGGGCTGTGCATTGATGAGTGAGTGAGTCAGTCAGGACACTTCATTTTATATATTAAGATTTGTTATTATATGTGAGACATAATTTAATTTTGACCAGACCTCAGATTATTATCTATGTGTGTAAGAAGAATGGTGTTTTTTCTTATTGTATGATAATATGTAAACTTAAAATTTTGCCAGACCAGATTATTTGCATTTTAGTTTACGACTGACTATTTGCTCTATGACTATCCTGATATCCATTCTTATAGCACAAACCGCGAAGTTTTGAACTATTTTGCAGAGCGCTGATTAGCTGGTGGATTAACGCTTCTGAAAACAATGATTTGTTTTTGTCGCCTTCGGACATTTTGTTACTGTTACTACAAGGGATGATGAGGAGAGCGGCAGATGAAAGGTCATTGCTGGCTCTAGGTTTTACCTTAATGAATTAAAGTCGAGTTGAGATGTTAGTTCAGGTCACCTCTGTGGTGAAGACCAAGTCAAGAAAATGGCAAGAGGGCCTGGACTCAGAACTACCGCGAAGTTATATTAATTAGTCTTCCGTGATTCAATATAGTGTGGTAATGAACTGTAGCCGAATGGGTCCGAGGGCCTAAGGGAAGACGTCAGAAGGAGAGGAGCAACTCTATGAGGTGTGTCCGAGGCCTGTTTTCAGTTACAATCACCCTGGGATTTCAGCAGACGTCAAAAGGATAGTTTGCTATCCAGAGATAAGTGAAACAGTTTTACATATATGGCGTTACATGGTTTGCAGGATAGACGCTAAACTCCTCCATGTTTCTAAATGTTCCTGGCTTTAGTTTATGAACCTTTATAACCTACGTCTAACCAGAATTTAAATACTCATTCAGTTTGCTCTGCCGACTGCAATTATTTAACGTAATTATTTTAATCTATTTACCAAGGCTAAAGACTCTAAATGCTACTCATTTACGTAGGACTATCTGGCTGGCAGTTAACGGCAAGTAAATACCGATATTATTTCAATTTGACCTTTTTCAATTTCAGACGATTTTTTGTTTTACAGAAATATTTTCATGTTTTTCTTTCTTATTCTGAGGTCTGAATATCTTCAATTTATTTTTTCCCACTAATCCATCTAGAAATGTATTATTAAATTCATGCAAACCTATATACGCTACATCTTTTATTAGTGACGTAGCTAGAAGTGTGTTGTGAATTATGTTTCAGGATGGACGGCTTGCTATTGAATGTTGGTAAGTCAGGTAACACAATGTAACTTCACATGCATTGTGTAATACGCCTATGGTAGTATGCGTATGCAAGATAATCTTCCATAAAATAAACACAATTAAGTCCTGTAGTAGGGTAGCAAGATATACTACAGTAAGCATTGCTACGTTACACCTTCTCTTTAAAAATTAATGATATACAGTGAAACCACATTTTTACACTTCTCAAGGGACACAGAAAAATTGTTGTGAATTGCAGGAAAGTGTAAAAAAGGAGGGAAATTTCTAATGTAAAAGCAGCAAATGGGACCACAGAAAGCAGGTGTAAAATGAAGTAAAGTGCAAAAACAGGGGGAATAAAAAAAAAGGTTCTACTGTATGAGGTTTATTGAGAATGTATATCACAAGATCCAACATAATGATGAGGGATGCTAGTCAAGGAATTAAAATAAAAAAAAATGTAGTTCAAATTTAACTCACTGATGAGAGTTTGAAAGTACAGTATGTAGTAGGTAAAATTTTTCTTTATTTTTCCCCATCGTGTTTTTACTTATTTTACTCGGAATGAAATTGTAGGGATTTTATAAAAGTAACATCATCTTATATTTTGCTTTGTTTACGATCCTCAGGCTGTAAGTTTTCCTCTTCAGTGAGAGTAACTTGCAGTTCAAGAGTCCGGGGCCTGGATGACATATTTGAGGCATGTGCAGGCATGTAGCTTTGTCAGAGGTCTTAAAATTGTAACACCATGGACAGTCTGGTTGCACGTGATCGGCCACTTCACTTGCATGTGTTAGGGTAGTATTGCTCCATGGACATGTATTGTCCATCTGGATGCAAAATGTGTCCGTAACTAATAAGTTAATGGGTATTGTCTGTCTTTCTATGGTAAAACATTACATTACAATTATAGGTGACAGTGATATGCTAATTTTAAAGTCTTTTGCTTATTATTTTGGGTGTAATATGGATCAGGTTGTTTCACTCCGTCACTTTGCAGTGTAACCCCAAGTGTCCACCTGGAGAGATATCAATCAAGAATTAATGGTGTGTCAGAATGGTGGACAGAAACAGGCAGGTGAGCATTGGCAAGGGAAGGTGAAACCTCGAGGGCATATTCACAAGTGAGGGGCAGTGGTTAAGTCCCCTTTTTATTTTCTTCAAACTTGTTTAGAATGTAAAGGAAATTATAAGTAATAGTGTAACGCAAGATGCATAACATACCGTAGTTTGGTTCATTTAGCCCTTGGTGTGTCACATCTCAGGCCTATGGCTGTTCAAACCAAACTTCAGAACTCGGCTTTCTTCCGACGTAAGATCTCAGGGTGATTACTCCAGTAGCCCTTTGGGTGTTGGCCCATGTCATGTTTTTTGTTGTTGTTTTGATAACTCACCTTGCATGCAATTGTAATTGCTAAGTACTATTTGTGAGCATCAAATAAATAGAACTGAGACTCAACTACTATTTGTCATTTAAAGGAATGTCTGTTCTATGAATACGAGTGGAAAACGTTCAGAAGTAGAAAAGCAAACATGAGAGTAAGGGTAGAATGTTATCATCTTGTAGACCACACTGGCACAAATTATGAGCGTCACTATTAAATTAAAATAAGCTGTCTAGGAACAACAATAAGAGATTGCAACAACTTGACGTCATCTACAAGAGTCAGTAGGCTCGTAGAATCATGATGGAGACCATACAAAGGCCTTGGTTAACTTCGCTAGAGCGCAGGGAAGGGGCTGAAACTGCAGCTCAAGAGCACTTTTGAAACACTAGTTACAGTTTTCTTTTCAGTTGATTTATAGTCTCTTGCCATGTTTAAATGTAAATAAAGCAACCTAAGCAACAATGAAGTGTATAGATTGTACCATACTCAAAAGTTAACGTCAAAGGTCATAAATAATATTTTTTAATCATTCTAGACAAGGTGGTCATCAGAAGTGCTCATTTTATTGTGAATCACCTATACCTACACACACTACTGCTTCCATAACAGCAACAAAATATTTAACATCTAGCAATTATGCTATGTGAATGAAAGTGTTCAGATTTCCTATAATAGATGGGTTTAATATAGAAGGCGACACGGATCTCCACCTGCCACCAGGTACACATTACCAGCGATAACAGTGTTACAAAACTTATATTATTGTGGGTTTATTAAGATGGTTGCTATTACAAATCAAAGTTATTATTATTTGGGGGATTTCACTCAGATGATAGCTACACTGTGGGTTTATTTAGACTTTCTATACGATAAAATGAGAGACAGTTAAGGTTAAACGGACATTTACTCTACTACAATGGCATGTACTCTGAATATAAAAACGGTTATAATGTATTACATTAATTTAGAAGGGGAGCGCAATATTACTGATTATTAATATATTATATTAAGTCAAGGGTTGCTGCCACATAATCAGATCTGACGACCTTACCAAAAGCTGGACTGATGAGCTAGATGGCATCGATGGACAAGCATGCCCCTACCGGGACTCTACCCATGAGCCCTGGAGGAGAGCTGACTGCTGTTGAGTGGAAGAGTGTTGGCGGATGACAGACCATAAGAATTTAAGTAAGAACACTGTTGGAGGTACCAGGCAGCATGCGACAACAGAATCAGTGTTCTCCCCAGGCCCTTTTGCTGGGCACCCCACCCAGCTAAGAAACAGACATTCCCATCAACACCATCAAGCTTATTCCACGATGCACCCACCTGGTCTCGTGAACCACCCAGCTCTGAAGTGTTGCTCGGGAGAACACAGAGAATGATACGGCCTGAGTAACTCGCTGAATTTAAACGTGGTCAGGTGGAAGGGTGCTACTAAGAAGTTTCTGTGTGGGGATTTTCTTTGCACTAACGGTCCCTATAACCACTGTTTCCAATGTAAAGGTGAAGGAACATGTACGACCCAAAAGTGTGCCGGCTGACTCTTTATTTTGATCGCCAAAGACTGTGGATAGTTGTAGAAAGTTGTATGTTATTTTATCAATCATCGGTCACCAACATATGCAGAAATTTTTCAACTTATATAATGACACTGTAGAAGTTGTAAAAAGTCCTAGCACAAAATACAGAGCAATGGTAGAGAACAATGTTGAGTAAGGATCACTGTGTACAAGTACAATGTGGTGCTCCGATAGATGGGTGTGGCTGTAATGAATGTCTTGTTAACAAGATTTACCTACCTGTATATTGCAGACACAAATTCTTTGTACGACGGGGGGAGGGGATAGTGTGATCACGTTTATCCTAAAAATGGGTTAGCCCTTTTGTTCTATGTGGCACTGTTACTGCACACACAGGTTATGTGTATCATTTATGACCAGTTCAGGATGATTATTGTATCTATCAACATGAATGAGAACTCATCCATACTACAGGGTGAATGAGAATATAATCTGATATCACCCCACTAATGGAATAACCAAAACATCAAGTATATCTGATTTAAGTATCTCAGGTATGTTTTGGAACTACACTTCACTCTAGTCCACACTAACCCACATTGTTACATTGTTTTGGCTCTTCACAGATGCAAAATATGCCTGTGAGAGTGCAGTACACCCAGATAGTGCCAACACTTTATTGATTGCCGGTTTATTCCTGATGGAGGGAATTCTAACTTTTATATACTGTACTTCCTTTTCAGGTAGATGTTGGGATAATTTTGGTTCCTGAGTAAATACCTTCATGTTGGACAAAAGTTAGGAAAGAATGCTAATAAGAACAAGTCTGCTCAAGTGAGGGGAGGTTCCTGTCCAGAACTTGCACTAGTGTTAACTTGAAACGAAAATGCATAACACCTTGGATGTAAACTTCTACTGTAGGCAACCAGGACCTAACTCATTACATTATTGATAAAAGTTACATATTGCAATATACATACAAATATGCTCCTTTCAAAATCTTGAAGGCCTCGAAATTAAATTAAAATATAGCCTACAATCATAAATGAAATATTATGAAACACAAAACTGTGTATATTGTTGCATCCATAAAATTTCAGGTTAGGTTTTTATTTTTTTGTTCGGATCTATTTTTTATTATAGTTGGGCCAAGAGCCTATTTATTTGGGCCTTGGTGCACGCGTGTGCCCAGTTGTTATGAAACATTACTAGTTTCAACACACATCTGCAGTTTATCGATAACGTCACAGTACACCTGGTAATAAATCGCACTGACGTAAGACTGTTATTCACGGGCCACGTGCATTGTATTTGTACTAATACGTTCACTAGAATCGTTGAGGTAACTGCATGAACCATGCAAGCTTTTATGACGTAACAGCAGATATATGGAACAGCTGTGCGCGAGTGACGATAGTCGAATGTTTTCTTTCTCGTACTCTGTTTTGTGTTTGGTTGGTACAACTGGAGTAGTTGACGTCATAGCCAGTTGATAGTACTGTCGCACTGCAAGTTTGTTCACAACCTTTCGGGGAAGGTTATGTTTGTTTTGATCGACCCGTACGTAGAAACGTTTGTGCGGTGATCGTAAACTTCAACAGGCCAGTTTCATACTAGGACTGAACTTTGATGTCGAGGGGCGATTGTCAGTGTGGTTGTCATTTTGTTCATTCGTCCGGGCAGTTGCTCTTTTGAGTGTGTGTTGTGAGTCGGGACAGTTCGTGTTAGCCATGTAGGTTTCAAGTGCCGTGACCGCGAAGGCGGCATAATCGCTTTAAAGTTATGTACCGGTAGTTTCGTAGTTAAATTAGGTAACTAAATGTCGTTGATCGCCTGTGATTAAAATTTAATTTATTTTGTTTCGGTTTTAAATGTGAAATTACAATCTCTCTGGTACTAAAGATGTCAAGTTAATAATGACACAGATTGTTGATGGAGACGTTGGACTAGCTGGAGCCTTTTTCGATGTATGCACTACAGCGAGGCGAAGGTCATCTTATCTGAAGTTGCTGGACACACCGAAACAATTAAGTATTCTTCTGATTTCTTATGTCAGGGTTTAATTTTTCAAAATGATTAATCAATGTTTGTCTAAAACCATTACAAATTGATAAAATATAAGAAATAGTAATCTGAAAAATTATAATGAACCTGTTCCATATGCCTTAAAAATTTTTACTATAATTTTTTTACAAAACATTTACACGACATTGATAAATTACTGAACTAAATTTTTGTACCTGTTATTTTAACACTGCTTATAATAATAATTTCTGCTAGGCCATCCCGGACCACATTAAGTCTTGTTACATTTTACCGTGAAATTCACTTTCGTTTGAGCCCAAAATTTCTTCATTCTTTGAGAGTGGACCTGTTTACGCTCCTCTGTCCAAGGGCACCATGCCTCTTTTTCGGTTGCACATCTCAGTGTAGCTCGTTCGTCAATAGCCTCTTGCGAAAGAGATCTCTATCAAAGACATCTTCGGGTTTGAGTTGTAGCAGTGGAGGTCTTCCTTGGTGTTTCTAAGCCAGGGCATCATAGTTTTGGGGTTTGAATCAAGTATGTGAAAGATCTTCTTAGTCAACATGTTTCCATCCATTCGTTTGTGTCCGTCTTTAGCGAATTGTGTCTGTAATTTTTCCCGCTTTGCTATAAACTTTCATAATTGACCTTTTTTGGTGGACGCCATTTTTGTAATTGGATCCCATGATCCCTCTAATGATTCTGCGATCTTTTTTCTCCAGTTCTTTGAGGAGTCCTTTATTAACATTTAGGGATAATGTTTCAGCTGCATACATAACTACTGGCTTTATAACTGTTTCATAGTGATGTATCTTAGTACTTTGTGACAGACATTTTTTGATGTATATCGTCGTGATGTTTGGTAGGCTATTTCAAGTTTGCGTATTCATTCTCTCAGTGCTTCCTTGTCCAATCCATTTTGCATGATGATCTCTCCCAGGTACTAAAAATTTTTTACCCAGCTGATGTCCCCATATTTTGTCCCGAGTATTTGTGAAATGTCTTTGATGTTTGTCATTATTTCTGTTTTTTCACATGACATCCACAGGTCAGTTTGTTCTGCGATTTTTTTTAGTGATTCAATTTGAAACCTGGCGGTTTCTATATCATTTGACAGAATGGCAATGTTATATGCAAAAGCTAGACAGTCTACCAGTATCCCCTTCAATTTGGTTCCCATTCTCAGCAGGCTAATAATTAGTGTTGGGTCGATTCCGATTCCAGAATCGATCGATTCCATCGATTCCACTGGAATCGAAATCGAACCGAATCCCTGGTTTTGGAATCGATATGACAGATTCTTAAAAATAAACATCCCTGTGAAAATATATTAGTTTCACATGTATCACTGATCGGCCAGGGTGATTTTGTGTACAAACGGCAACTATTTGAGGTTTCTGATATTATTGGCGCCGATATAGCGTACAAAAATGCAATTCTAATTCCACTGGTAAACGTCAACTATGAAATAAAAACTTGTTTGTCAATGATCGTCGTCACATTTGTTTAGACAATTACATTGCATTACATTCAGTATCAAAATAAATACTTATACACCTAATGGACAGCTACTAACGCCTATATCCCCAAAAATAAAAACTACAAATCTTCGCATCGCAACGTTTCGTTTACATTTCTGGACCAGAGATGTTAACTACGTCTACGTTCAAGTCCGAAGTACGACACTACTAGAACAAAATGGTTGCCGCAAGAATGGATTATAGTTAGTACCAAAATATTCCAACGGAATGAAAATGAAACATTATAGCGCTACTAGTTTCATAGTCCGCCATCTTTAGTGTTTGTCTCGTGCGTGGACTTTCCCAACTGAACGTAGCGTATCTATGATGTCTCAAAATATTAATGAAGTTTGTAAACACTGCAACGGTAATAAACGGTAGCGAATATGTAATAAAATTGTTCCGTCGTTAATTGTAAATCACTTTTTAATTCACAAATATTTTAAAATGTATGTCGTCAAAGCAGAAAAATATTGATTTTTTTTTAAAGTACGACTCGCAGAAGCCAAAAACAAAAACTTGAAGAGAAACGGAACTTGGAAAACTATTGTATTGGTCGGTTTTTATAATAACCAAAAGTTCCTATTTACCGGTAAATTTTTATTCACAATATTTACTACTTAAGTACAGGTAAATACTGCTGATCACGAAATCTGTTCCCACCAAATGTGCATATTCAAATACAGTATGCACAAAATTAGGTTGCCAAACAAAACCAACCTAACCTCCAAGGCCTAGTAAGTTATAAAATTTAGTCAAACTGCACAGATCTCGTTTTTCTAAACATACAAATAGGCCTATATTGTGTTTTATGTATGTAACCTAGTTCATGTAATTGCACTTCTTTCAAAGGATTTATGAAGGTTTTATGTATAAGAAAATAAAATGAGATAAAAAAACTTAAAAGAAAGCCTTAGAATTGGACTTGGAATCAAAGAATCGAATCCCAATTTTAAGAATCTATGTTGGAATCAGAATCGGTGTATTTTAGGAATCGACCCAACACTTTCACTTAAACTTCTTCGCCAGGTTCTGATGATTTTTTTCAGAACACCATTGAAAAGCATAGGGGAGAGGCCACCACCTTGCCCGACTCCTGTTTTAACCTCAAAGGAATCCGAGAGACATCCTAGGAACTTTACTTTGGATTTGGTATCCATTAGTGTGGATCTAATTAATGACTGTTTATTATGACATCTTTTTATTTTTTAAATAAACAGGAAAACTAGATGTATTGCCATCATACTTTCTTTAGATCGCTAATATTACATTTTATTCTGATTATTAATAACTTCCCTTTTATTTAAGGAAGTTCTATGTTTAGCTTTAACCTTTTGAAGGTTTACCAAATTACGGTAGTAGAGGTGGAAACCAGTCCTGTTTAAGGACTATTAAACTGCAAAACAGGGTCCCAATAATTCAGTTTTTTTTTCTAGTGTTATATCACCTCTCACAGATGAAAGAGAGTACTGTATAAGCTCTACTCCCTCCCCCCCCCCTTTTTTTTGTTCATGTAGCTATGTGCTGAGCTATGACCTTTAGTTTGTAGCTATGTTTAGGTTAGATTTACTTCTTTGAGGAAGTAAGGGTTTTGAACGTAGTTTGTCGCAGGTCACTTGGCGAACGCCCCTTAGTTATTTTGAGTTTAGTTTTAGTAGGGGCCTGCGATGGACGGGTATTTGTTTTAATTAGGCAGGGGTGGTTAGATGACTGTAGTTTGCGTTGTGTGTTGTTAAGAGTTGGTCGTGGTCTGTTAAGTTGGCAATGGCTATAGCAATTGAAGAACATGGTTAGGTTAGTTATTGGTTGTTTACTAGTACCACCCTGCCAAAGTATTTAGTTATAGATTGAAAGATAATTTAGAGAGAGTATTTATGTATTCTGGAGGTATGGTCGTGGTTTGGCCGCGTCTCCAAGGTAGTGACCCAACCACTCAGATTTATTTGTATTATTTGTTAGTCTACAGTTTGTAATGTAGCATTTTTCCTTACACGTTACAATATTGCAAGATAAATATTTTGTGGTAGGCAGTTAATTAAAATGTTTTGGTACAATGGAAATGGGTAAGCTAGCTTTTTTGATATGTAGCTATGTTTCTGAAAGTAAATAACATATTTTTAAGATGCTAGAAATTGGATTTGTTTTGATAATGATACTAATCAACATCAGACCAAACAGAACAATTTTTTTTTACACAGATTGGTATCAGGTGTGACATTGGATCAATACATAAGATCTGTTTTAGTGTTTTTTTAAAATACCATATTCAACTGAATGCCAGATGAAGGATGTTCCTTCTTTGCAATAGCACACCCTTCATCAGTGAAAAGTAACACTGTAGGATCCAATGACATGCTAATTTTTTGGAAGGGAGTAATGAAAAATTTGGAGCAGAGCTTGACAACAGTGAAAAAAGCAATGAGGTGGATGCATCTAACTGTGGTACAGATCTGTTTGTTTGGTTTTTCTGTAGCATTGTTTCTGCTTCTTGGAAATTTAGTACGTTTTCTGTGACTGTAGAAATAAGATGACATGCTTAATAAAACAATTGTCCCTTGCATATTTCTTTATTTTAAGAAATGAGTATCCCGATGTGGCAATCTTTTATTCACATTAGTGCCATTAATACTATGTAGTCTCAATTTATAGAAAATACAGGAGACAACAAACATAAAAAAACAAAATCAAAACTAGACAGACATATACATAACCGAAAGGTAGCAAACACTTCCCTGTAAAGAAATGTAGCAAATAACATGTCAAACAAATCCTACATACAACATTTTGAGAATTTGTAATTTAATAAAAGTTTTATTTCCATGAAAATATTCATATTCAGGTAAGAGGTTTGGGTAGCTGTACAAGAAACTCTTATTAACAAACCACAGAAAGTGCAAAATTTTATACAGGTAACATTTCAGCCCATCTGCAGCGGACAAGACATGCTACAGTCACCCATAATGGAAGGCACTTACACTTCCCTTCTATGTGTAAGTTTCTTTAATACGAACTTTAAGGGACCTAAATTGTTTTGGGTTGTTAATCTCCAAATTACAAACATGCTTACCACCGCCATAACTGATTTTTCCAGAAGACTTGAAATGACTCTGTTTTACATGTAAAGAAAAATATTATTGAGCACTAAAATTAATATTTACTGTAATTTCATATTTCATTCTAAGGGGAAAGAAATCCATATTGTATTAATGAGGTTTGTATTAACTAGGTTTCATTAACTGTATGCCTTAGAGGTGACTACCAAGACAAATGCATTTGTGTATGTGTGGCACAAAACTGATGGAGCACCAAGGGTGCTGGTCAGCGTTAAGTCATATAGTATCAACTCTATGTGCAAGCCATTTAACATATATACAATGCTTTACTATTGTTATTTTTCTTATGAGACTTTAAGCAGTGGCCATACAAGTAAATTTTTTTTGGTAAAGTATGGTTTGAAGTCCACATTTTTGTAATTTTTACTCTGGTTGGTATTTTCCGAGAGATAGCAGTCTAAAAAACCAGCCAGACATTTTCTGGGACCAGAAAATCATGTTTCGTACGAGTGCTGAACTTTTAAACATACGTATATGAGTGAGAGATTTTGGTCAGCGCTTAACATCGAGGTCTTTAGCGCTCATGACGGGTGACATGAGTTGAGTATGGAGCAGCGCCGGAATGAAAGGGCGGGGGAAACGGGAGATCCCCGATAAAACCTGCTGACCATTTGCATTGTCCGGCATGATTCTCACATGCTAAAATCCGGGGACCGACCCCACCGGGAATAAAAACACAGATCACCTTGGTTGGAGGCGAATGGTCTGACTATTTGGTCACCACGGCCTCCTTGAACATATAGGAACATAGGTTGAAGAGCAGCGGCATATTTAGAAATCACCGAAAGAGGGGCACATGGTAAGCTTTTATGAAAAACATATCTCAACACTGTGACCACCTTTACAGTTTTATAATGTGAATCAGTAGAAAATACAGTATAGAGTTAAGTTTCAATGAACATGTAACCCAAAACCTTTAAAATGGTAAAATATTTCCTAAATTTCGAGAATTTTATTATTCGCTGCCTAAAATTTGAAATTTGGGTTGCTGGGTTGTTCCCCTTCCGCTCATTAAAAATGCCTCTATTGAAGAGTGTGTTCTTTTATGTAGATATAAAAATATAATTCACAGTAAGTATTTAAAAAAAAAATTTATACTTGCAGCTTGCTGCAAACACTCCAAACACAAAACTAAGCAGCATTACTCACCATCAAGGACACACATCCCACTGGTGTTGCGTGAGAAGCCGGACTCACACTGGCACAGGCCATTGCGTGAGTGCGGAGCCACACGCACACAAGACTCATGCCTAGGGCAGTCCAACACGCCCACCTCACAAGTCCGCAAGTCTGCTGCACCCAGGTAGCGAGTCTCTGCAGCTTCCAGTATGTCCTTTCTGTAATCGTAACAAACAACTTTTATTACAAGTACGCATTTCCATGCCCACTTTGTACTGTACGGAAAAATTAATAAAAGTCCAAAAAAACTTGTTTCTAAGGGCAAATAAAAATATTAGAGTAATCTGGCCTCACTTTTGAGAAAAAAAAAGTCCAGCTGCCACACTGGGCAGAAGTACCGTGAATTATTAAAAGTAATGAAAATGTAGACAAATCAACAACAATAGTTTAGTGTGTTGAGCTGAGAAAGCTAATAGTAAACCAATCTTAAACATTATTTTAGATAACGCCCAGCAATTTCCATACTGAATTTATTGTAAGAAGGAATGCCAAGTTATTTCCTGGAAAACAATGTTTTTTTTTTTTTTCTGTTTGCTGATGTGAAATTACTATAGTATTTCAACAATAGGAAATCCGCAATTCTGGTTTGAGAGAGATAAAAAAAAAGTACTAAAATATTTTAGGATAGACATAAAATTTTAAAATTTAAATATATAAAGTTGTGATGTTCCAATGTTTAGTACATTGTGAGACCAAACAAGCTAAACTTCTAAGTGAAATAAACATATTTTAAAGCCCCACACATAACTAAAATACTAGAATACAGTAAGTTGTTGAAAAAAAATGTGAACTGCAGACTCTAGATAAATTTACCACAAAATCCATACATGAGTAATGCAGAAATAATGCACCATTCATTGTTCTCTACAAACTGTATCTAAGTTAGTTAAATAAAATTGTAGGGAAATTTTGTATTTTTCTACAATGTTATAGCTGTACTTGCAATTTTCTTTGTTTTGAAACTCAAAAATTTTGTGTTAAATAATTTTATTGTGATAATGAACTTTGCATACCCCTACTCTTACTTTATGATTTCTGATACCACACACACAAATATTAAAATCAAGATTTTTAGTAAAATAGGCCCGGGAGCAGTGGCATATTGAACACTGACAGTAATACACCATTATTACGCCAGTTAAATGACTGTGACAATATCTTTGCCATACCAAGAGACATATATTTAAACTTATTCATAATTCCATCAGTACCTGAAACCTTAAAACTGCTCAGAAACAATTTGTTTCAGTTACTAGAATAAATTAAAATGCTAGTACTCGCTCACCAGTTTATAAATATTTCTAAAACTACATATATTAATGTGTTGTGTGTGTTATAATAGTGTAAGTAAGATCTACTTGACTAAGTTAATTACACATACTGCAGTGTATGCCTCCAATTTCAGCAAATTTTAGATTTCATGGCACAGTACTACAAGAGCTGTCATCACATGGTTGAATTTACTACAGAGAGGGGGTGCTGTTCTCAATTAAAGTTAAAAAAAATAATAAATATATAAAAATAGCAGGAAATAAAACTTTAACTCTTTCACAGCGACATTTGACTATAGTCTAATGTCATGACGCCACCTAAGTCATAGTTATCTTGTTTTGTAAATGAAAGCTTTCTGCAGTTTGTTTTATTGTTACGGGAATATATAAACACAAATAGAGGTAAAATTAGTCAGTATGTGGGCTGTCCAATCTTTTGTGGCATAATTGCTACAATACACACAGCGCTGTCAGAGTACCTAGATATTGCAGAATATTTAAATTATTTTCCTTTCTTATGTGAGTTTTTCATCTCGTATAAGAAACTGCATAGACTCTGGCAGCCCTGAGGTCTCCTGCTATCGCCTGGGGCGTGGCCGGGCTGCATGGCCGTCACAGGTGCTCCCTTAATTACATGCTATGTGAAGGGTTCTGGTGACACAGGGAGGGTGTATATGGGACGGACACTATTTTTCGACCTCTTGTCTCATCTCTTGGCTCTCGATTCACGGCTTCTCATCTCTTAGTATACAGTTCTCTGAGTGCATGTTGCTGTCAGTTACAATGTAGTCATCCTGTACGGGCGTGAGAGCAGTAGCTTTGCTCTTTCGAAGAGGAGTGCGCAAGTGCCTCCTGAGTTAGTGATGTTAACTTTCTGTTAGATTAGGTGAAGAATTTTCTGTGAAGATCTATAAAAAGGTACGTAAATTTTTATATAATTAGGGTGAGTGAGGTAGGAAGTTCTTGTAATTTCTACTAGAGTCGTGTGTTTATGACCAACACAGTCAATTTTATGTTATACTTTTTCTAAGTAATTGGTACATTGTGATCACATAGTATTGTATTAGATCAACATGACTAGTGGGTGTTGCCGTGTCAGAGGTTGGACACTAATCAAATTGTTTTTCCTTGTATCATTAGAGATAAATATATAGACTGTTTAAAATTGAACCCTCGTGTCTTGCTGTTAGGATGATTTGTCCTCAGTCCTTATGTACAGGCGTGACTGATTTCAATTATGGGTATATCAAGCAACCTCTTACAAAATTTACTCAAGAGTTCTGAGCTAAGATTTATTATAATTGAATTATTGTAGTAGCTCCTGCTATTACAATTTGGGCAGAAATATTTGAAATTGTTAGTTTATTCTTAAGCATAATCAATACTATAGTCTCTAAAGCTCTAAACATTTTATGGTAAAGGCATGATTAACTTTTCTGTGAAGATCACTATGAACACTTAAAATTACTAACTCACTACCCCCCGGGCTGGTATTCTCCACGACCCCCTCTTTCTCCAAAGAGAGCCTTTACTGCAAGTTGCCTCGCACGCATTGTGGTGGGCCAATGCCCCCTCCACCTCGTAATCAGGGACCCCCATACCCCTTAATTTGTATGGGTGGCGGCAGCATAATCACACTTCCCTAAAAACATCTGGGAAATGTTCACCAATCTCACCTCAAAAACCTACCTATTTCAGACCGTCACTGGTAGTGGCTGGTGGCGGCATGACAAGTATATACAAAATATTGCTAAACTGCGACATGCGACTTTGGTTGGACACCAAATTGAATGACTCTGTAAACACTAAGAGCCGTATCTATAAATGGCTTTCGAATGACAACCAACTGCTATCCCCATAGAGAAAGCATTGGTGAGCAATTGGTTGTCATTCGAATGCCATTCATAGATACGGCACTAAGTACAGCATGGTTTTCGTGGTTGAAATTAACCAAGAATACACAATTTATGCAAAACATATTTTTTAAAAAACTGTTTACATTATATTGGCATAGCTAAAATTTTTTATTCTACAGCGAAAGAGTTAACCCTCAATGTCAAACCTGACACCAGAAATCAAGTTTCTTCATTTTCATTTAAGATAATCAGTAAGTCTATCCTTTCACATAGGCCTATGATCAAAACGAGTTACTAGGGAACATTACAAACCTTATTTTCCGATGGATAAATTTGAGAAATGAGATTAGACATATGAAAAGGAAAATAATGTTAACATGTAAAATGGACTAAACAAATTATGTAAGCCACAACACAATTCACACCTTTCTAAAATTAGAAATCAAGAAAATTTTTTTGACATTTAGGATATAAAAAATTACATATTTTAGCATTTGAGGATGTAAATAAGTACATCGTAACACAAAAAAAAAGTGTGAAAGTCTCCTTAAAGTTGAAACATTGAATAATTTGGTTGCTGACTCCAAGGTTTGAGCTTAGAACTTGAATGGGTCATTCTTTCAATCACACAAATTTTTTAAGTATGGGCTAATACAACTCAGAAAAACAAAATGAGCCTTTTCTCTAATCAGACCAACATTGTGCAATAAAAAGTGCTACTCACATTCTTTCAGTGTTTTCATCCTCGAGGAAGATGACCACTTCATCCCAGGATATGGCTGGTGGGACTGGCTTTACCAGGACCATACTGACATCCGCAAACTTGGGTTCAGGACGGTATAGAGGCGCACACTCGTCGTTACTAGTACAAGTAATCTGTGACCAACATTACAGCATGTAACAATGAAACATCACATAATATACAACAATAGCATTACAACCAGTGTCCTTCCTTGCATATTTGTAGCAAACCCCTGTAGAATATTTTTATTGCAGAACAGCAGAGGCATGGACAGACCTAACTTTAATAATACACATTATTTTCTTAGTTTCCTGTCCCTTTGAATTATTCTCAGCATATATTTATTTTAAATAAATTAAAAAAAAAAACACCACCAGCACCACCTCCTCTTTTCTCTCTTTTTGTAGTTAACAAGGAACTGAAGAACACATTTTTGTAATACCCCAATTAACTACAATATACAAAATTCTACCTGCATAGCGTTATGCGAGTTTGGCATCGTAAATTGTAGTGTAGTACCACATAAATTAAACACTTATCTTTACAATAATTTAATACAAACAAAACATATTGATACTAAAGTACTAGACGTAAACAATTGGAAAACTATTAATGAATTGAAAGATGTGAACGAAATGGTTAACTATCTAATAAATAACATTTTAAAATTCATGGCAAAAAAAAAAACAACTAAATTATTGACAAATATCCACCTTAGTTTTCCTGAAAGTTAATTAAATTATTACAAAAGAAACGGTACTTAGATAAAATGTATAAAAAAATTAATACAGTAATAAAATTCACTATGAACTATTTTCACAGCTTAGAAAACAAGTGAAATGTAAACTCAAGAATGATAAAAATATTTGGTTGCAACATATTAACAATCAATGTATACAAGATCACAAGAAAATTTTGGCATTAAATAAAAACAATAAAGGATTGTTATAAACATGAAATCACTTCAAAATTAGACTGGATTTATTTGCTTGGACATACTCCATTGCGAAATAAATGACTGTCAAAAGAAAACTAAAGATAAGACAATAAAACATAAATAAGCAGAGTATGCTTTAGTCATCAGGATACATACACAACATGATATTCCATAACTGGAATCTTGTCAGATAAAACAAGGAACAAAGCAGAAAATAAAAGAAATAACAAAAATATAAAAAGAAACCTAAGTTGACATGCGACACAATGATGAGACAGAACAAAAAACACAAACAGAAATACAGCAAATGACACAACGATGAGACGAAACAAAACACAAAGATGTCGGACACAAACAGAAAAAACAACAAACAACACAAATGATGAGATGAAACAAAACACAGTAGTTTTCCAAACAGTCAGTATTAACGACGTTTCGGGAACTGGAATCTGATCCCGTCATCAGGCAGACACACAGGGTTCAGAAACACGAGTGCGACTGATGAGGGGCATGGTGCCCCCGAAACATGGTTTCAGTTTGTCGGTAACCTTTAGGATCATGTGTGTGTGTGTTTGTGTATGTATATATATAGACACACATATATATGTGTGTGTGTGTGTGTGTGTTATCCCGGGAGGAAAGGTCAATATTCTTGAAGGTGACAGTACTGGTAAGTGTGCTCAAAATAATTAATATAAACATGGGTTCAACATGAGACGGTTGTTGAGATAGCCCCATTTGAATGTAAGTTAAACAATTATAAGCTCTAAACTTACTAACGTTTTATTTGCAGTTAGGTATGATCCTCGTTTCAGTTACAAAGAAATTTTAATACATAATGCATAACACAATAATCTTATTTTTCTGTAACTGTAGTAACAAGATTACAATACACAACCATGCCATTTTTGGTCCAGTGCCAGGTTTCACAAAAAAATTCTCAAAAATCCCACAATCGACCTCAATGCACGCACACCCATATGCATGCACGCACACACACTGCTATTATTGTAGGTAGCCAATTTCCAATAGTTTTGTTTTTGTTTATTTTCCGTGTAACTAGGTTTGAGAAGAATTATAGGTATCTGTGTGTACTTCTGCGGATTTGTGATGAGGCGAGTGAATATACTTTGCCGTGAGAGACTTTGTCATTGAGAGAATTCGAAGCCGCAATGAGACGTGGACCTGCCTCGAGGGCCACACTCTTTTTTTTATCTACATATAAAACACTTTGTCGTCATGGCGGATGGTTGTGATCGTGGCTGTGCTTTGTGCCCTACAATTTGTAACTGTAAGTGCCGAGAATACAAAAGGCTGCAGGGCGATATTTTTTTTAAAATATGGACTAACAACTGTGTAATGCCGGAAATTTAAAATAAATGAGTGTTTATCTGAATTTGTCACCATCATTATGAATCCAGTTTAGTCACCACCAAGACCGTCACGATCTACAGCATCCTGCACATAATTTCAAATTACAACAAACAAACATTAAAGCAAAACCTTTACCTACGAAGAGAAGTCAATTTCTCTTCAGATGTGATCACACTCCTACCGCGTGATTTGTACTGAACATGAACATTTCACAATATATAGATGATTTGTGACTGCACGACACACACAGAAGGGCTCACCTGGTAACACGTAGTGTGGTGCATGAACACAACGTTGCAACTGTCGTCAGTGCAGCAATCTGCTATGCAAGGCTCTAGCTCACGGATGTAATCTCTTTTCTTGTAGGTGCCGGCCGATTTGTTCCCTCGCGGGGCATAACTGACAAACACGTTGGTGTACATCTGGGGACACATCTTCCTCCACTGCCCAGCCATATCATACTCCTGGGCGACGCTCACTGCGCACGCACAGCACATCAGCAGGAGGCCGAAGCCCAGGTACCTCGCAGGACACTTCATGCCCTAGGGGATCAAACCATTCATGCGCTCTACAGACACTAACACAATTCTTTTGTTAAGCTACCACTCCCATAAAATGTTAGTAGTAAGATCGCACAAACTTTAATTTACTATACAAATATAAGTAAGTAAGCAAAGAAAACAACCAAACATATGTACAAATATCTACGGAAGCAACCAAGTGATCTAAAATTAAATCCTACAGTCTCACCGCAGTGTGACCAAACATAACAGTGGTAAGCTGTCGTATTACTAAGTAATTATAAAACAGTGTTATCAAAATATTTTACATCTGCAAAATAAGCCATACCCTGTTGCACGAACATAAGAGTTTCAGTGGCATACCCTGAGTTTAGGTGACTGGAGCTCCAGGCCAGTTGAACTTAAAATTTCTCAACAAATATTACATGAGAAAGACACAGATAATCACCTTGAGGAGCCTGCAATCGAGTAGATAAAATAATTTCTCTCTTCTCTTCAATATACTGCAATTCATATTGGGTAGGCATACTAAAAAAATGTGCATGTATGAAATAAATAAAATGACAAAGTTTGTAATTTTGTATTATGTTGATGTTTTAATTTAAAGTACGAGAAAAAAAAATTTTGTTCTTGCGAGTTGCACCCCACGCCAGCCCCCTCATAGCTGCCGCACTATGCCATTTCTGCCCACTTGAAACAGAAGGTTCATGGGCACTTTTGAAAACAACCCATGAAAATAAGACACTGGAAAGTAATTTATTTTCTTAGGTTAACAAAAGTGCTCAGTTTATGATGTGGCATATAATTCCAATTCTATTCCAGATTAACAATAACTCCCTTACTGCTTGTGGGCAGTTAACAGCGAATTAATTAATGTAGTGTCAGATTTTATAATTTACATACAACCATCTTACATAACTGTCAAACAAAATTGTTTCTTTGAATGTAATAAATGTTTAGTATCCATTAACTAAAGATTAACATGAATAGGCCTACTGCCATTTTTTTTTATTAAAATGTTTGAATTCACCTGCACACTCCTTTAAACTAAAGTTCAAAATGCTTGTTTGAGCTGTGTACTGTATGACCAGAATAAATAATGTATCAGAAGCGACAAAAGGAAGCTTTTTCATTATTTTTATTGTACCAGTTCTCGGGGGCGTACAGACATGAAACAAAGCCATGTGGGATTTAAGATGTTGGTTTACATAGCAGCATGTATTTTTAGAAATACTGTTTTGTGTGTATCTAAATTACATAGTATTTAGACAAGGTAAATGTGGAATTACTTATGTGTCAATTTCCTCACCCTCCACCAACTCCGACATCCATGATAAACAGGGGTGCCAAAACTAGGGAGGACACGGGTACATTGTACCTCCCTCCCTCGACATTTTTCAGGGGAATACAGAAAAGGGGTGGCAACGGGAATTGTTTGTATTTTTATATTTATCTATTAGGCCTACTTGTTTGACATTAAATTAAATTTATTCATTAATTCATCGCAGAATCAGAATAAAGTGTTCCTTGTTATATAGACACTAAAAGAGAAAAATTATATTTCTGCTAAAAGGTAGCAGATTGACCAGTTGAGATTTTGGTGATGTATGCTACGGAAATACCACCAGTTCCCTCTGTCAAGTTTGTAATTCATTACAAAATAATAATTGGAAAGGGCTGAGAGTACCTTGTCCCATACCCCCACGTTTGAAACTTTCAGTCCCTGGCCCTAGGGAAGAATAATATACATGCCAGGAGGTATTATATGGCAGGAACAACTAACTTCCTCTGTTCGTTGCGGTTGTAATTGGAGGCATTTGGGTCTTTCCCTTCTTGTGTTTACTGTTACTTTTATTTCTTTCAGGGAAAGTGAAGAGTTAAACTTCAATTTCAGTTTTCCAGCAGTGGGGAAACAAGGGAGTTGGCCACTAGAAGGGGAAGGGTTACCAATGTATAAAATATTGTTGAAACTCTTAGCCACTTGCTTCAGGTTATCGGATCACATACCGGCTTATAGTTTTAAGTAGTTTTGCGTGTATAGGACTGAAAGTATGAAAAGATCTGCAACAAGATTATTGCAGTGACTAAAAATACAAAACAGCATTGTTTAGAATTCGTACCACATAATACGATAGCTGCCACATCCTCAATATCTGCAGGTAATAAACAAAAGAAACTTTTTAAATTTTAGCGTTAAAGTTTTAATGTCAGTGAGAGAATCAAACTGTGTAAGACGACTCAGATCTCAATAACTGATAGTGACGAAAATATATCAAAATGGAACATCAACAGAATGAAAGATCTAGGAAAATCGGGAGTATTCTGAGAAAATCTACCATCTACAGCATAACGTGGTGATCAATTGCTTAGGCTGACTTCCTTCCGCTATGGAGATCTGGGCTCAGTTCACAGTGGTATCACTTCAGTTAATTAATTGCATGTGGAGAATAATGTGGGTGTTGTCTAGTGTGTCTTATTTCACATAACTAACACTTGTTTCACGCTCCATACCCCTTAGTCAATGTTCAACATGCAACTGTTTTCATCTCATTACATAGTAACTAAAGACATCAGTTGTAAACAATAATCTAAACTCCACTACCACAATTCTGCTCTTAACGTGCCCTCCTACTTCAAGCTATTTGTCCTTGTTGAAGCATGGGAGTGGGGAAGCAATAAGGGCGACGCTGGTTTGCACGTCAACAACAGTATTACCTGTACAAGTGGAAACTTTGATTAGTCAGTGATGTTTTCGTAATTCACTTTCCTTTTTTCTATGTGGTGACGACATAATTTTATTGCTGAAATGTGTGTGTCTCTATCAAAGAAATAGGTATTTAGCTACGGCAGTCTAAAAAATCAAACCATTTTTAGCTGTTGTGGGAGGCTCCAAATTCATGTTAATAATAAACGTAATGTTTTGAAACTACGATACAGTTGTTGTCTAAAGCCGGATTTCTAACACAATGCAGCGTGATTTTCTAGCACGTAAGCGCGTGCCTCAAAGGGTATTGGTGTTTCAAAATTTTGGTATAATTTCATGTCTTTACAAAGGTGTTATCAAAAACTGAGGCGTATTAAGACATAACAAATGCTTACGAATATACAAATTATTATGTTGTTAGAGTTTCACTGCCTTTGCTATTCTCGGAGCTGGAACATACTGTAGAAAAATTGTTTTATTTCCAGTTGTGCGTCATTGCTTCAAAATTATAACAGCAGTGAAATTCTGACATTAGTAAGAAGTATCATTTACAACTTGATATGTTCTAATTTTTCATAAGGCCTGTGTAAAAAATTACTTCCAAAAAATACAGAAAATGTAATGCTTCTGCGCACCAATATTTCCCATAATAGTTGTACCAAGCTAGAAGTACCATTGTATACTTTACATCAATTTAAAACAAGAATAACCTAACAAAGTTTGTAGGTGATATAGTTTTGTATACATTCTGTATACTGAAAGGGAATACTAAGATGGCAAAACTATAGTGTATGCTACACCACACTAAAAATACACTATATCAGCACCATTATTGGTTGTTGGAAGAAGTGAATCTCAAAATTTTCAGGTAGGAAGGCCAAATTATAACAGAATGTATCAGTGATGTTTCTATGTATTCCACCTAAGCCATTCAGACACAAAAAAAAAAAAATACTGTAATTTTAATGTCTCTCTAGTCATTCGCTTGTATTGTCTAGTTAATTCAACTATATTAAGTTTTGACAGTTCTAAGCATATTGTAGGCTATACTTATTGATGTTTCACTTTTTGGTTACAATGCCAGTCAAAGATAACATTTAAAATGTTGAACAAGGTTTTTTGGATCAGATTTGTTCAATACAATTTTGTAATAATCAAAGAAATGCAAACCTTAATATTTTACATCTTCAAAAGTGGCGAAATTTCATAAATTTATACAAAATGGGCAACATAAAAACATAATAATCCTATTCCTACAATAGCGCAAGATTTGTAACTGTTTTCTCGCAGCTATATATGCAAGCAACACATGGACAAACAAAATGCATGGACTTTATGACTAGCGAACCAGCATAGTAATGTAGTCTGTTAGGCACCGGTCTAAGTAGCATGAAGTCATAACTTCAAATACGGCTCGGGCATGGATGTTTTGTTATCCATTCACTACATCTCACGTTCATCCAAAGAGTGCGTGATAGATAAATAAACGCTGAAAACATCCATTGATTTCTACGCTTTTTTCAAAGCCAATATGGATAAAATACTCAATAACAATCCTAGATAATGCTATTTGCCAACTTTGTGAACAAATATTTAACCAGAATTACTATTTCGCTACGTGTGACCTCTTGCGCCGCAGTTAAATACATAAGGTTCCGGCGTCAGATATTGTGCCTCAGAAGTTCGTAACACTGGAAACAATTTTGTTTAAAACGTAGGTTAAAACTATTGTCTAGGATTGCTATTGTTCAATTTTCGTAAAATGACTTCAAGAAACCTACAGTTATAGATTAATGCTTTTAGTATTGAATTATGTACCACGCCCTCTTAAAGAGTACTTTCTACTGCAATTTTCATCACCATTTTTAATTTTTATTTGTACCAGATTTTTTTTTATTTTATACACAAAATTTGACTAAATTTGGTTCTTATGGAAATTTTTTATCTCTCATGGTTTTCGCGTAATGGGTTGTTAAAGTCGTATTTTACATGTTACCGTTTTAACGACTACACTAAACCCAACTGATATACCAAACTCAAAAAAATCACAGTGGATAAGGACATTGCAGGCAAAAAAGTCATGCTGATTAAAATAAAAAATAGAAATTAGATGTATTTAAAAAAAATTATTGAATTTTTAAAATTTTTTTTTCTCAGTTTCAGCATTAGGCTATTTTAAGATAAAAATAATTTTTATTCTTTATTTCTATGAGCATGACATTGTAGCCTGCAATGTCTTTAACCACTGTGATCTTTTTGAGTTTGGTATATCAGTTGGTTTTACTGTAGTCCTTAAAATGGAAACATGCAAAATATGACTTTAACAAGCAATTACGAATTTAGTCACATTTTGTGTATAAAATAAAAAAAAAAAAAATTCTGGTACAAATAAAAAATAAAAAAATGGTGATGAAAATTGCGGCAGGCAGCGCCCTTAAGGTCTCACTGTTGAAGTGTCGCTAAACTCTTGTCACCACCTACAAGACTAGTGAAAAAATTATGTTAAATCACAAACTGAAGTTTCAGCTTAACAGTAACAAGACATACACATCAAAATTAATTTTCTCTCATTGAACTGCTACCATTAGTGATTTCTATGAAAGTATATTAAAAAAATTTAAATGTCTGAAGTTACGAGTTAGGAAGGACCTCTCTTATCAAAAACTGTTCAAATACGAATTACGTTTTCTTAATATTATGTAATTGAAGCAAATATAATGAGCACATCTAAATATCGTCGCTTCAAATGACACTGAAGACCTCATCCTTTCGCACATGAAAATGTTTTGTGGGAATTTAAAAAATAATGATATTGACAAACAAATACACAATATTAAAGGAAAGAATCTAGTAAATCTTGAAGATATGACGGTGACAAAAAAATATAACAGCTACGTTAACATGCTAGTCAGTTGCACCGATCCTCTGTCTAATGTTAAATAAAAAAAGAAAAGAAGGAGAATTCTAAATGACATACATTTCGATAACTCTGTTTGACATAGGCTAGACATCAAACTGATCGGCATTGCAAGAAAAGCCAGGAAGCTGCAATAGCCAATTAATTACATATGTCAACTTGCTAAGTTTCTATAGTAGAATGTAAAATCCTCCATATAGTTTAAAATCTGTTAATGTTGATTCAACTTCATTATGATTAATTGTCTTTTGGCCTAAATAGTTCATAATTTTACCATTTAGGCTACAGTAAACGTTGCCAAAAATTGTATACAAATAAAATGTACTATACACCAACAGATATTCACTTTCACAGTATTTCCGCTTTGTGTAACGTCAATATACTGTTTGTTGTATTAACTATCAAGCAACTTTCAGCAGTAATTGAAGTAAAACATTGGGTGTCTGTATCTGCAGATTTTGTGAACAATTCTGTATGGTATGTAAAAATGTTGACAATATGTCAATTTAAGATTTGCGTTTTGTATGCAACAGACACACACATATGGGGCTGTTTGAGCTGAACCGTTGAAAACAGCCATTTAGAACATACACCCATTTTGTCGACATTCTGCTGCTACACCATGTAGAAAATATTTTAGATTTACGTGCAACCAAAATCTTCTCTTTTAATACGAGAAGATAAAGATTTAGTATGACTGCAGCAGTCAATTGTCATAGTTTGTTAATTAACTTTGTCGAGCAGTACAATTAGTAACTCTCTTTGTGAAGTCATTTCTCGCCCACAACTTAATTCAAAATATCACACTCATAGGCTTACATATAGTTTTTTCCTTCAGTTTTTAATTTCTTATTGCAACATTATATTTAATTTAACTGTTTGGCTCACAAGAACAGTGAAGTTGAGAATTGCACAAGCCTCCCGGTTGAACTCTTAGAAACAGTGTATACCCAATTTAGGATAATTCTGTTTACAACACCTTAAGTTCGAGACAAAATAAATATCCTTTACTAATTAGTTGTGTAAAATCATTTCATCTTGTGACTGCTAAAATCAGGACTCAATTGTGAATGCAACCCCATGGATTAAAATTTTTCTGGAACCCCTTATGACAATCTAAAGAGAAAACAAGTTCGATAAAAACCATGCCATGTGGCTTCTGTTAACGTACTTATTTTTCTGTGGTTACACAACAAAATTTGGTAGAATAGTTAACAAGTCAATGTTTTTGAATGTAGGCCTATCCCAAAATAAACAAAAGGGTATCACAGATGATAGACTGAAGGAAAATGTGAAGTGAAAACTCAAGAAACAGACTGTGAAAAATCAATATATGCCTACTTGGTATTAAAGATGTGGCTTGGGATTTTCTTAGAACACCAATACTTATGTACAGACATTATTAAAAAAATTTGATAGCATCATTATGAAAAGTGTGTTGTTTCTTACAATATTACACTCTGTTTAATTACGCAAAAGAGAGCACTTTCAAAAACAAGCCTGCAAAAATTACTTAGCCTAGTAATAAAATTATTTAAAATTAATTTATTGCAAAATGGTTTCACGCATTAACCTTGAGTAAGGTCCCTTACAGTAGGCCTACTACTGCACCATAAACTGCATTCTCTTACCTAACTGGCACACATCTACAACCAAGTGAATAAAACAGAGTAGATGCCACAACTACTGTAAATTAAGTTGCAACTCCCCTTTTCTAGATCGGTAGTCATAACTGTGAGTAAAAATTGATACAACTTCAGTAAACAGGAGTCAGAGAAAGAGCATACTCCGTGTTTGTCAGTCCTCAAGTGCATTTGTCATGGCGATGTTTACAAGTGAGAAGGAGAGAAAAACAAACTTGCTACTAAGTAGACAACATGTTTTAACATTAAAAGTACCTATAATTGTTAAAATGTCAAATTTTCTAACCAATAGTATCAAATCTCGAGGAAAAGCACAATCCGCCACAAAATAAATGGAAATATCCTTTTATTTTACAGTTGATCCTGGATTTCAGTGCGAAGTGTCAGGACATTTTGAATTGGACCACTTGACAGTGTGTAAAACTTTTAATTACGTTATGGAATATGGTCTCGACAAAGCAAAACACTACATTCATTTCTCTGAAATTGTATACGTAGACTCACATTTGTAATACTTACAGTTAATGAAAAAAAAAAAAATGGTTTTGTTAATCTCACAAACACATAAGTTAGTGAACTGTACAAAGTAACAGAGATAATAAATGTAATATATACATTCTGTTGCAGACGTGAAGAGAGAGACTGATTAACTGTATGCATAACACAAGGCCTGTCCTACGATTCTACTCAACTGTTTGTAATAGACCCAATGTAGACTTTATCTTGAACTGAACAAATAATACAAGCCTATTACCACCACCATACAAGCCAGTAGCCAGAATTTACTTAGATTCCATATCCACCCATTCAACTAAGAACATTGTAACCAACACTTCTGTCATTTCTGTATTATTAATTCTACTCGCCAATAATTTTACTCAAATAGGTTAGGCTATAATTTCACTTCAGTTATTTTAATACGTGTACGAATCTAGGCCTATCTATAATAATAGAAAGAATGGAGCATAATTTAATTTCTCGCAGATTTTTACAACTTTAAAGTGTTTTCGTCATCTATTTCGTTTATGCAGAGAAATGTTCTTAGTTGGATTAGTTGTTCTTGATTACTATTTTATTTCATAATTAGGTGAATAGATATTGGAGGAAGGCTAGTAGGCTACAGGTAGTTATAATGTTACAATTTCACTTTAACTCTTCAAAATTGTAAAATTTCCTTGGTTTGAGTTTCCTTCTCACCATATTGTTAAAAATTTGTAGGTATATATATATTTTAAACTACTGCAATTTTCCGAAGTTGTTGTTTATGCAACAGTATAAGTAAGTTAATTCAATTCAAGAAAATATAATTCATTTGTTTTGACACAGATTCCTTCACAACGGGATGCACGTAGGTGTTTTGAGTTTTCACCTGCGTTTAAATGTTTGCACACATATAAGCTACTCAAGGAAAGTGGGGAGACGATATGTTGATAGGAGGCACAGCTGTTGTTTGTTGTGCACTGAGCAGACGTCTAAATTGACGATTTTTTCTGGTAAGCGTTTCCGTAACATACACAATAAAATTAACAAATTGGTAAGTGTGAAGAGTAGCTACTCATCGTATACCGGCGCACTTTTAAAACGAAACTTTGATTTAGTAGGTTACGTAGTGCGTGATGCAATAACCTAAACACCAAAGTTACGTTAGCAACTTAATTCACTCTTGTATACGAAATATTAGTTAACATCATGAAACATATTACTATTCCTAAATGTACAAAAACAGACGTAAACTGGTATGCTATTTTGGAAAGAAGTAACTTAAGCTATCCTGAATAGGCGAGTTGACAAATTAATTGTTACGTAAAACTTAACATAAGCTTGCCTGTTGTTTTGTCGTTTCTTTCAAGTGCACCAAAACTCTTCTTATATTACTTAGTGATATACGATAAATAATATTTTGGAGAGAACACAGTTCAACCACAACTCCTCCTTTGTTTACGTTATCGGCGTAGCAGCAGCTGTCATGTCAACATGTCAAAATCGGAAAATTAACATGGTGACCAACCATCATAACGGTAACCGTCGCCAAAATACCTACGTAGGTCGTAGACTAGGTGCTGTCGACTTTTGGTCGCACATTCGATTGGAGCATTAAAGAACTAATTATTAACAGGTGTGACATCACCTGCACTGGGCTCTTGGTCATGAATTATTTAATACCTCGTGATGAAATTACATGGTATGTTACCTATACTCAGTTTCGTGTAGCTACGGAAAATTTTGACAATTATTTAGGTACTACCTACCTACTGTTAACATTTAAAGGCCTCGCTCTTTAATTTTGCAGTGGTTTCGAAAACATGTATTAACGCAAATTAAGATATCAAAAAATCATTCTTACTGTTTTAACACTTATATATCATCGTTTGTATCTGAACTTTGCCATACACCAAACGAATCTGTAGATATTTCCCCCCTGAAATATCACATATTTTGCTGTCAAAATAAGCCAAAATGAAGGGAAAATCATTACACAGATGACAAGGATCCCTGATAGCAAAACCAGCTTGAATCACTCTTGCCATGACTAGTGCGCAAGCTTGCAGCAAGCTTGCTTACCAGGAAAGCTTGATGCAAGGTTGTTGCAAGCATGTAGCAAGCTTGCCTCGACAAGGCAGGATACAACTGTAAAAAATAGGCTTTACTCAAGCTTGAATAAAACTTACCAAATAGGGCTTGTAGTGGCAAGCCTAAATCAAGTCAACTGCAGGCTTGCTGCAAACTTACATGCTATCTGGGACAATTGTCCTTGGGACGTCTCTAGTACTTTCCATGGGTGTCAAGGAGATCAACCCTTCCCACTGATGCTGAAAATTATCGTCTGTATCAAAATCCGTCCCCAGCTGGCACATGGATGATTTGAAGTCAACCATTTTAGGTCCACGGAGGATCACAGGGATCATCCAAGAAATTACTGCATATGGACCACCTATAGTCATCCTTGACAAAGTAAACAAAAGCAAAATGAAACATGTTTACTCCTGTCCATGCGAGGATAAAACAGGGACGACCTATGGAGCTCCAAAGTGATGACTTATGGACGACTTAGTCTGTTGCCTAAGGAGATTCTCATAAGGTCCATGGAAGACAACAGAGATGAGAAATAAAAAGAATGCCTATGGACTGCCTATGGACAACTTTGAGAGAGTGAGTGAATAGAAGCAGTCCATGTGAGGATGAAACAGGGTCGACCTCTGAAATTCCAAAATGGGATGACTTATGAACGATATTAATCTGTTTCCTAAGGAGATCCTTTTAGGTTCATGAAGGATAACAAATATGACAAACTAAATGAATGTCTATGGACTGCCTGAGTGCACAGCCAAGACATTCTCGAAGAATAAGTTATGGAAAAAATACATTTACCTGTGAGAAGTGTAATGGCAGTTTTTGCTGGCTGTAGATGTTGTGCTGCAAGTTGAGATGTTTTGTTTATCGAACAAGTGAAACAATACAAATAGGAAGAGCAGCGCGGACGAATAATGAGAAAAAGTGAAGAAAATAGATGAGTCTAGATTGGAATTAATATTTAGAAGATGATGATAACACAGTGATATTAAACTGATTTGTGTAACCAAAATGAACATCTACGGTGCAGGAAAATGTAGTACTGTTTCATAATGCGTACATAATTGAGCAAACATTCAATATCAGACATGTCCATCTTATCGAGTTGCAGAGGAAGCTGAAAAACTTAGAAAATATTAATAGTTACTACGATGAATCGTGATGTATCCAGTGGTACAGTACTGTAATTTAATGAATCTGACTTTACACGCGTGTCTAAATCACCAAATGTATGTATGAAATGTGTTCAATTCTTATGCAGATTTTTGGACATGTTTGGTTTTGAATGTTTGCTCCTCAATTTCGGTCGTACGTAGTAATATTAAAGAATATAAATAATTGACCGAGTAAGGTGGCACAATGGTAACATATTGGATTCACATTCGGGAGGACCCAGATTCGAACCCCGGATCTGGCCATCGTGAATTCTATTTTCCATGGTTTCCCGAAATCACTCCAGGTGGATGCTTGGACAGATCCTTAACAAATGCCATGGCCTACTCCTCTTCCAGCTGCTGTCATTGTACCAAGTTGTGTGTCACAGTCTCCAATGACCTCGCTGTCGACGAGACGTAAACCCAATTACATTACCTTATAAATTATTAAATGTGATATAAAAGCTTATAATTAGGTCTGGCATTTGTGCGTTATGCGTACGGTTATGTATAACATTTATAAGTAATGTGCCTCGCGCATAGTGAAATATAATTCAACCGCGACATGAGTCAGATTTCTTTATCCAAAATTCAAGGTTACGAATGTTAGGGTTTTGTACTCCTGTAACAATATTTTTTTAGGCTACACGGTTGTCTAAGAAATTCACACTTGTAAATATTTCTTATATTTGCAGACTTATTAAACATTTCCTTTTAACCAAGAAGGAGCCCTCAGACAGTCTGTGAGGGACGTCCACAGACATTCCGCGAAATATGTGGTTAGGCAGTTCGTGAGGGTCGTCCTTAGGCAGTCAGCGAAAGATGTCCAAAGACGATCTACGAGGGATGTCCATAGGCAATCTTTTGGGTAGCTTAGCTTAAATATCATCCTGGAGGGATGTCCATAGAACATCCAAACAGGAGACACCAGGCAACAATAATGATGCACAGGAAAGGACTAGATATGGCATGACTATTGATATTGTTGAAATCAGTGCAAATATCATAAACAAGATGAACATTTTGTGTACTTTTCTGAATAAGTTGAAATATTTCTTCTCATATCCCACACATGTTAGCTTACTGCAAGCCTTACATTAGACTTGCAGTTATAAACTTGCTTAGGTAGACTTACTGCAAACCTTGCATTTGACTTACCCTTGTATACTGGCACACCAGGCTTTCTGCAAAAGTATTTTTAAGCTTGCATGCTTGCATGACAAGCATTCTACAAGTATATTTAAGAAAATGCTTGCAGTTAAATTTCTTGTAAGCTTGTATTAAGCTTGATAGCTTACAAGTTAACCTTACATTTAGTATATAAGTTTTCAACAATTAAAAAAATTGTAAACTAGGCAACTTGCAGCAGGTTTGCAGCAAGATTTTAGGCTTGTAATGACACACTTGTTGCAAAGTTGCTAGTTTGCCTTGATAAGCTTGTAGCAAGCTTATTCTCCTGCCTGGGATTTAATCTAATGTCAGCTTGCATTTCACTTGATTTTGGCTTGCCATAACAAGCTTGCTCACGAGACTTGCTGCAAGCCTGCTAGCCAGCTTACATTTCACTTGAGTTTGACTTGCCATAGCAAACATATTCACGAGACTTGCAGCAAGCCTGAATCAAGCTTGGAGTAAGTTTACATTTCACTTTAATTTAACTTGCCATAACAAGCTTGCTCAGATGTCTTGCTACAATCCTGAACCGAGCTTGCGACAAAGCTGTATTTGACTTTCATTACACTTACATATCAAGCCTGGTCATGTGATAAGCTGTAAGCATTCCGTCCCCTATACTAAGCTGATATTGCATAGAAATTTTACTTAGCAATCTTAAGACATGAAAAAAATTTTTTAAGTGCCCATAAATAATAATCGAACTTGATTTAAACTTAACTTTGTAAATGAACAAGCACTTTAAAAAGTAACATTGTATCATACGCTAGCTAAAACAACTATTACGATATTACGTATAACTACAAGTAATCTGATAACCTTGCTATAATTAGTAAATTCATAAACATCAGCACTTCCATAACAAAGTTCGTTCTCTTTCAACCGAATCGCACTACTACACCTCTTAAGTATTAGCAATAGTCCAGTGGTGTCCGACCGCTTGGCTCAGTGGTTAGCACTCCTGTAGCGATGTCATATTTTCAATTTACCGGAAAATGAATTATTACTAACATATCGCATCAAAATGTTTCTAAACAATCATGAATTGCTTTGGAAATAATCTCAGTTGTTAAAATTTTAATTTGTCTGATAAACATTTGGAATAGTAAATTCCACTGGAACATTTCTTGTATTTACTTACCGACGATAGTGAATAATCTGTTCACATTTGCAAAGCACTCACTACAATTCCATTTCTCTTACAAGACACCGTCACACTGTCACACTGAACCAGGCGAATGCAAATCATAGAAAAGATAGGGATGACGCCTGGAAGAAAGGGACGGACGTCGGGGAGGTAAAGGAATGCTACTGGGATGGAGTTGTTGCCTCTAGATAATTTCAAGGTCGCCAAACTCAACCCTCGTCACTATTGTCCATTCTATCAGTCATAAAACTACCATTCTGCAATGGTTTTACCTAGATACAAAACACGTCGGAATTCTGACACATGTGTACACAATAAAAACGATGTTGAGTTTAAAAAATGTTTATACATATGCGTAAATATGAAATGAATCTTTAGACAAAATTTAAAATGGAACTTTTGTTTGAGACTACAAACTGGAGGGGCATTGCCTCTCATTGTGCAGAGGTGGGAGGGGGGCATATGCCCCCTTTGCCCCCCCCCGGGTCCTTCGACCCTGCGTGCATGTTAAGATAAATAGAACTATGAAGGAATAAGTCATTACTAAAACAAATTTAAAAAAAAAAATCAAATTTTTGACAGATACTAGGAACATCCCAGAAATGACTATTTTCCAAGACTGTCCATGGAATGTATTGAAGACATCTGGGACGAGTATTCTCAACATACTTGTTAAGAGTGTGTGGTAGATAAATAAACGCTGAAAACATCAATTTATTTCTACGCTTTTTTCGAAGCCAATATGGATAAAATTCTCAATGACAATCCTAGATAATGGTGTTTGCTAACTTTATGAGTAAATATTTATCCAGAATTACTAATTCGTTACGCGTGATCCCTTGCGCTGCAGTTAAATGCACGAGGTTCCGGCGTCAGAGATTGTGGCTCAGAAGTTCGTAACACTGGAAACAAATTTGTTTAAAACGTTGGCTCAAACTATTGTCTAGGATTGCTGCTGTTTAATTTTCGCCAATTGGCTTTAAGAAACCTACAGTTATAGATTAATGCTTTTGGCGTTGAATTATGTACCACGCCCTCTTAAGTACTAGCACCAAGCGACACCAAGAGAGGGCCTCATGGATGATTCATTGATAAAACCGTATCCCACTTTTGCCAACACAATCAACTCCTTTGAAATACAAATTTTAAAATTCGCAAGGTAGTTTAATTTCAGTTTACCTAATCAGTTTAGGTAAGAAGTGGATTTAAGAACACAGGATCCTATTTACACTGTTTGGCGAGCATTACTTTTACAATTTTAAAATTTACATAATATCTTAAAACCGTAACATACATGTGATGCAAAATGTTTTAACCCTATAACCTAATACTTAAAAGAAACTTCATTTTGGTTAATTATGGACTTATATTTTCTTTAAATATATAAGTAGCCCCTTACCTTAAAACGCCTTGAAAATGTCATCCAGCACATACAACAAAGTGGAAGAGTATTATTAAAATGACACATTAATTTAGTTTGTGTAGTAGTATTGGTACTACTGTCGTCCGGTATTTCCCATTTTCTGTTAACCACGGCCTTGCACTTATCAATTTTCGAATAACACGTTTCCAATTAGATCATTCACCTATGGAGGTAGGAGTATATAGGATATGGCATGTTGGGACTTCCTTGAAGTCGACGTATATCTGCCAGTTTTGTGCGAACAATATGTTATTGTTGAGCAAAACAGAGTATCGAGTAGATCGAGTAAGGTTTTCGTAAGCGCCTCGTATGGTATTGATACTGTAAAATGAACAGATTGAATGAAAACGGTTACGTGCGTTGAATTCGCGTGTGTAGAGCGATCAGGTACGTGAAATACATCTGCTACTGTTACATTTCATCAGTAAAAAGGCCATGTTTTATATTTGCTTAATGTAAATTATGTGATTAAACAATTGTTTATGTAGATAAACCTTGCGATCCGACCTGAAAATACGACCACATATATTGTTTATTTACGTCACTGACGATGTGCAACTGCTTGTTAATAGCAATAAAACAAAATTGCACACAAAATGTAAAATAAATAACAGAAACTAGCATAAATGTTCGTTAAACAATAGTATCCATGTACAAACTGTTGGCGATGTCGGTACTCACAGAAATGTGTTTCAAAACACAAGCATATAGTTGAGTTTTAATATTATTTCAGAATGTTGTTCTCCAAACAGCGTAGACTACTGTAATCACAACACGTCTGCTATTTGATAGTTAATTTTTACTGTATTGCTCTTCAAACTTCGAGTAAAATACATTGGCTCTTATGGCGGAAACAATGTTATGGTCTACAGTGACCACGTGTATAAACGTTCAAGCAACAAGGGCACAAATACACTGACTTCAAGTGTTTGCCGGGCAGTATACGGCTTGGCCACCCCCTGCACCCACCTAACTCAGGAGTGTTATACTCCTCTTACGTACTCTGTGGGTACTAGTGACATTACATGGAGAACAGTCCTCACATCCATGAACATAGTGACGGATATTGACATTCGGGTGTAGAGGGAGGGGTCGTGTTCCCATTTGAAATGTGCGCAGGTCTAGAATTTAGATCTGAAGTTGAGGGAGGGGGATATATAATCATAACGCAAGGAATTGGCAACAAAATAACTTAAAAATAGCATTTATAACAGTTATAATATTTCGGTTCATTTTTAAACATTCACAGGACAATAATATATCAGTATGAGGGTTTTGAAGTGGTCATGTCCGCTATTATTTCTACTTCCCCCTTTACAACCGTAATGGATCCACTATTGCATGAGCGAAGGCCTACATTCCGTGAGCGGCATGGTCAGGCATGGTGTTATAAGTTTGACGTGTCTGTCCTGTATCTGTCTATGGCATCGTAGCTCCTAAACGAATGAACCGATTTTGATGCGGTTTATTATGTTTGAAAGCTGACTATCGATAGTGTTCTTAGCTATGATTCAAAGAAATATGTTCAGCCAGTTAAGTATCATCAGCTCTTTTCTAGTTTTACTGAGTGAATGTGAGCGATTCTACTGGTCTGATCGACTTTAAATATAGTATCCCGGGAGTCGGAGGTTTTTAAAATTTTTAATTTGAGTCATAATTATTGTCTAAATACGACACACTGATTATGGCATTGTTAATTAGCTTTAGGTTACATTAACCATAGGGAGCAAACCGCTGTTATTCACGAGACGGGATGCGTACGACGCTCCATATCTATATTTGATCAGATTTCTGTTTAATTACTTCACATACCACAATTTGTTCCTCTGGCAAAGTGCTTTTCACGTAACAGCGCACACAAAATATGCTTTCCGTGCTTCAGCTTCAAGGACTTCCATTGTCCTTGATATTTGAGATGGATTATGAGTGTCACGTATCTATTCTCTTCTTTTCACATCAGCGATCCTCTGCAAAACTTGGTCACATGTTTTTTGAAACACGTTTTGTGAGTGTGTGTGTGTGTGTGTCTGCGTCTATGTCTATGTCTATGTCTATATACAGGATGTCCAGAAAGAATATTTAAAATAAGCACATCACGCGAATCCTTGGCTAAATTGGAGACGGAAAATATCAGTGTTGTACGACGACATTATAGGTGCACGATGTTGCAACGCCGCACGGAGAATGTTGCGTACCACGACCAGGTACAATTTTATGTATGTTTCGTCTAGTAATCATAGAATCATGTTTAGACTACTCAGGATTTTAACAAGAACCCATAATGTGCAGGTCAGAAAAATCTCACTGGATAATTAAGACGTAGGCTACAAAGTCGCCTATATATAAACCAAAAATAAAATAATTAAGTATTTTTAAAATTTTTTGGAATTTTCTAAGTTTTAATTTCAAATTTCAAAACTTTTTTAAATACAAATTTTTAAAATTATTTTGGTTGTTATATGCGGGACCGTATAGCCTATTACATCGTTATTCAGTGTGAATTTTTTCAGTTCGGTAAGACAGTTGGTTTCCCTTTGAATCATAAAAAAGTTTTATGTAAATTTGGACTTCGATGAGCTATTATTAAAAAAAACTACGAAAGCTTAACAATTTTCATTGCAGTAAAAAATAGCCACAATGTACGTCTATAAAACAAACCATATCTTGTGCAAATATAATTATATTTAAAGCAATAACATTTTTCAGTCAAGCGCCCACTTTAAATGACAGACCCGCGAGCGAAATCGGGTACCAGCTAGTTGTAGGTAAATGCTAAAACGACACGAATCTCTTGTGAATGGAAGTAATTGCAGGAAATATTAATGAACTGAAACTTTTTCTCTTGTTACCTCTTCTTTACAGTTTTACTCGTTTTTTTAAATTACATATTAGCAGAACTATCAGAATTATGCCAAATTTATGGCAACAAGTTGAAATCATCTTTATGCTATTTTTTATAAAAATAGTGGAAGTTTACCTGCTTATGTCGAATTGCTGTGCGCTGTTTGTAGGTAAAATTACATTCTTCTTTGATTCTTTGTGCATTCAACGATGGATATAACTTTCAATACGCGTGCCTTGTTACTCGTAGAATACGTTTGCTTGTTGTGGCTCGAAATGTATCGGTATACGATCGAACCTCTAAAGCTATAAGCAGATAAGTACAGGATAATTTAAATAAAATATATTAGTAACAAAAGCAAATTATTATGGCGGATTGAATAACTTTATTTAAGAATTGCCACACGAACACACAAATACAAAAAAGCGATAATATCGCCATATTAAAATTCTTAAAATACACTAAATTCGTCTATATGTTTTAAAGACTCGTTTTTGTGAATATGAAATTTGATTTTCGGTGGAATAACTTTTTCTAAATCGGTTACTTGGAGTATCCCTATATGACACTGGTAACACGGAACATGTACAGAAAAAAAATCTGTATATAAGGTGGAGTTCAACGATGTGTTTATTTACAAAGTTTTTGGATACGCACTTTAGTTTACAGTTATTTACGTTAAAAACAAGCGTCCAATGTTTCTCAAATAATAAAACCCAATACATTTTACTAAACGTAATAATTCCACAACAGCACAGTTATAACTAAAGTCTGGTTGGAGTTACTAACTGAGCAAGGTTTTCGAAATAAAATTAACCTTTGAAAGCCACATGCATCTGGCATTTTTTGGTGTTTTTAACTTTAATAACTTATTTGCCTGTGTAACAGCGACTGTGGCATGAACTGCAGTAGTCAGTTTTTATTCAGTAATTTGCGATGTGGAGAACGTGGGCTTTTCTAATTCTTCAACAGGTTATGGCGGTCAGTGTTGTTTGTTTGGCAAGGGACAGTCTCTGCCGCTAGTAGCGTTGGTGTTGGTAAGATCGGTTATTTCATGCTGGCGCTTACGGAGAAAAATTCGTCCTTCGGCAATGTTCGGTTTTGCACCCAAAGTTCTCTCCATAAACGCCAGCATGAAATACCCCCCTTGCCGATACCAGTGCTACTATCAGCGGGAATTCCTTCTGCAAAACTCGTCCAAAAGAAATTAGAGTATCATCTGAAACTTTATTATATTAACCTTAGTGGCAATCCTGCCTTTACTTTTCTTGATTTCATTTATTACGACTGTGTTTAATATCCTAGCCGCACTACTACGTAACCAAAAGTGTGATTCTAAGACTGCAAGGGGCGCACTATTGCACTGGAGCTTCTACACATGTCAGTTCGGCACAACAATGGTCATCAGCACTTTAGCGTAATGTTGAGCACAAAGTTCCACATGTGAAACATATGCACGTGGTCCACAAAGTGCACCGCCATCAAACTCTTGACTGCACATGGGTCCACGTCGTTGGGATTCTTCGGCGACGTCTTCATATGGTAGCTGCTTGAAAAGAAGTTGTTTACACCCGCCCTTCTGGCACCCACCATCTCCGCCATTAGTCCAGTGAAGAAGATGTCCTCCAGCTTGAAGAACTTGCTCTTCAGTGACGCTCGGTACAGGTTCCTGGAGATATCGCCAGTGACAAGATAGCACGCCCCCAGAACATAGTCAACGTAGGTGTCACCGGGGTACTCCTCTACCGAGATGTAGTGACGATGATTCTTGATTCTCACTGGATGTGTTCCTCGTGCCAGTTCTCCGAACACAGTTCTTTTTGCCGCCGACACCTCGGGTTTCTGCAGGAACTCCAAGAACCGAGGGACGTTGAGGAACATGTCATCATCGATCTTCAGGAAGAACCTCACCTCAGGGCACATGCGAGAGACCCACTCCGACATGGCGATAGTCTTCAGCGTCAAGTTGTTGTAACTGTCCAAGTTCCTGGCCAAGATGATGTCACCGTATGCTAACGACTCTTCTTTGACCTTCCACGTGAGTGTCTCGTCTAGCGACTTACCTAGGAGGAACACCACGGCGGCGTCTCTGCGCTGGTTCAGGAATCCCCACGTGTGTCGGATGGCCAGTCGCTGCTGCTCGCTGTCGTGGGTCGAGTGGACCACGACGATCACCTCCAGGTCCGACCCTCCGCCTCGGCACGTCGTTGGTTCTACGTCGAACCCCGGCTGGTACAACTGTGAGATAGACGTCCCGTTATACTTCACCGACAGTGGGTGGAGGGTAAGGTCGTTTTCCTCGACTCTTATTGCAGTTGTGCCATCGCTTCTGCCAGGCGATCTTGATTCTTCAGCAGGAAATTCTGAAACCTCCCTTGACAAACATGCGATTTTATCTCGGGTTGTTCCTACAAGGAGGATGGCAGCTACACAAATCACCGATATAAATTTCAGCGGCGATGCCTTGGAACGGTGAACTAAAAGCCTGAGCATACTATTCGCATTGAACTGCTACATGTCAAGCGCATCTACTTCCCGGAACTAGAGCTGGCAGTCTGTTACCACAGTATATTTGGCTAACTTGCTGATGGCGCCAGTACTTGTGTGGTAAGTGTTTTTGTGGCTTGTGGTTTGCTGCAGGAAATGGGTCCCCTTCCATGCTATCTTAGGAAGTTACAGGTTCAGATAACTTACGACGAGAAACACGTTTCCTCGCGAACTGAACGACTTACTCTCTTGCGAAGTGGGCAGAACGGGTCCTTGCGCATTTTAAACTTAAACGCCGAGTTTTCTTGAAACCGATAACTAGGAAACCCGACATAAATTTTTTTAAATTAAAAGTTTAAGGTGTGTTTAGAAATCATTAAACAGAAATTTACTCAAATGAAAATTACTAACAAATCGTAAGGGTAGCAATAAGATGATGATAAATCATACTTTTATGCTGGTGCTAGGATCGTTCATATCGAAAATATTACGCCTATTTATAAAACTTAGAAAAAAACATTTTTTGTAAGAACACAAACTATGTACATTTTTTAAATACCGGCGTACCAAAATGTTGAATGTTATTTACTTGGAATAGATGAAACTATTTTAAACAACCTTAGTTTACAGTTTTTAAGACAGAAACGTAGATAAAAGACGAAAGATCCCGGAACTACAACCATAGGTTCATTCGAGGCGACTTTTTTTAAATTGATACCTATTAAAGACCTAAAATATTATTTTGACATAAAATAAAATTATTCAAAATTCCAACGAAGAACAAAAATTTCGATTTCGTTTTGAAGCCAAGAATGATACTACAAGTGCTTCCCAGAAACAGTTTCAAAGCTGGGCATCGCATAAGGATCGCTCGATCAAGTCCAATACCAATGTTATCAGCAATAAATCAATTCACGATCATATTTTTGTTGGAATTGACAGAGAAATATTAGCCGTTTACTTACAGAATAATTTGGAAGTTAAGAAGAACACAGTAACAGGTGAACCCGGCTGTGCTGCTCTGTATACCTTTTATTGGATTTAAGATAACAGGGAGCATAATGTTTATCATAATTTGTGTAAACATATACACTCTGCCACACAAGACATTTTTGTCATTTTACCGTGGATCTTAATAGCGAGGACATAGGAAGTAGAATGAAGATATTTTGTCAGCGCTTAAGGTGGCTGCCTGTCTGCCTTGTAAACACCGTTGCAGCGTGCTAGCATAACACATTTTTTATAAAAAAAATTGTAAATGTATTTCTAATGTGTACATTTACGAAAATAACAAACGCTTCAAACGATTTCGGAATGGTAATTTCAAAACATCACGTTAATTAGAAAGATCACTTCGGAGACCCTCAAAATGTCTAAAACCGATTTTTCAATCTGTAAAAAAAGTAGTCATAAGAGTCGTTTGAAACTACGACAGAAAGTTGTATTGGATTTCTCTTAAAACTTTTCACCAATAAAAATATGGGGTCAGCACTAGAAGTGTCAGTCAGGCGAGTGATCTACGATACCACCGAACGCCATTTAAGTGTCTTGCGGTAGAGGCGATACCGCACCAGATGAGCCGGTCAACATCGCCCTTGGCGCCGTGCCTCATTCACACAAACACACGGCCAATAGGCGGGCGCCTTAAGGGCGTTCAAGTGCTATAAAGTCATAATTTAATATTTATATGAAATATTGTTAGTTTTGTAGACGATACTTGTGATTGCAGTTTCCTAATACAAAACAATTTTAGCTAGCGTATTTTTCTCATAAGGGTGCGACAATATTCCCCAATAGTGATAGTAAAGTGGTCCAATACTAATAATATTCCCCAATACTAATAGTAAAGTGGTCCAATACTAATAATATTCCCCAATAGTGATAGTAAAGTGGACCAATACTAATACTATTCCCCAATAGTGATAGTAAAGTGGTCAAATACTAATAATATTCCCCAATAGTGATAGCAAATTAATCAAATACTAATAATATTCCCCAATAGTGATAGTAAAATGGCCCAATACTAATAATATTACCCAATAGTGATAGTAAAGTGGTCCAATACTAATAATATTCCCCAATAGTGATAGTAAAGTGGTCCAATAATAATAATATTCCCCATTAGTGATAGTAAAATGGTCCAATACTAAAAATATTCCCCAATAGTGATAGTAAAGAGCTCCAATACTAACAATATACCCCAATAGTGATAGTAAAGTGGTCCAATACTAATAATATTCCTCAATGGTGATAGTAAATTGGTCCAAAACAAATAATATTCCCCAATAGTGTTAGTAAAGAGCTCCAATACTAATAATATTCACCAATAGTGAAAGCAAAGTGGTCCAATACTAATAATATTCCCCACTAGTGATAGTAAAGTGGTCCAATACTAATAATATTGCCCAATAGTTATAGTAAAGTGGTACAATACTAATAATATTCCGCAATAGTGATAGTAAAGTGGTCTAATACTAATTATATTCCCCAATAGTGATAGTAAAGAGGACCAATACTAATAAAATTCCCCAATAGAGATAGTAAAGTGGTCCAATATTAATAATATTCCCCAATAGTAATAGTAAAGTGGTCCAATACTAAAAATATTCCCCAATAGTGATAGTAAAGTGGTCCAATACTAATAATATTCCCCAATAGTGATAGTAAAGTGGTCCAATACTAATAATATTCCCATATAGTGATAGTAAAATGGTCCAATACTAATAATATTCCCAAATAGTGATAGTAAAGTGATCCAATACTTATAATATTGCCCAATAGTGATAGTAAAGTGGTCCAATACTAATAATATTCCCCAATTGTGATAGTAAAAAGCTACAATACTGACAATATTCCCCAATAGTAATAGTAAAGTGTTCCAATACTAACAATATTCCCCAATAGTGATAGTAAAGTGGTTCAATACTAATAATATTCCCAAATAGTGATAGTAAAGTGGTGCAATACTAACAATATTCCCCAATAGTGATAGTTAAGTGGTCCAATACTAATAATATTCCCCAATAGTGAAAGTAAAGTGCTCCAATACTAACAATATTCCCCAATAATGATAGTAAAGTGCTCCAATACTAACAATATTCCCCAATAGTGATAGTTAAGCACTCCAATACTAACAATATTCCCCAATAGTGATAGTAAAGTGGTCCAATACTAATAATATTCCCCAATACTGATAGTAAAGTGGTCCAATACTAATAATATTCCCCAATAGTGATAGTATAGTGGTCAAATACTAATAATATTCCCCAATAGTGATAGCAAATTAATCAAATACTAATAATATTCCCCAATAGTGATAGTAAAATGGCCCAATACTAATAATATTACCCAATAGTGATAGTAAAGTGGTCCAATACTAATAATATTCCCCAATAGTGATAGTAAAGTGGTACAATACTAATAATATTCCCTATTAGTGA
>PNEQ01126644.1:0-32298 GCA_003012365.1 Medauroidea extradentata | reverse complement strand
CACCGACCAGCGGCATCGTCCGGCACGATCCCCACATGCGAAAATCCGGTAACCGACCTTATTTGTGGAATGTCTGTAGCAAATTTCAGTGCACGTTTCAGTGTTTCGCATGGATTCTGTCAATTGTGAACAACCCGTACAGGATGTCCCAGAAACAAACGCATAATGAGCACTCCACCCGAATCCTGGTCTAAATTGGAGACAAAAATGTAAGTGGCAAAACGTTGTACGATGACATTTTATGTGCACTATGTGGCAACATAGCACTCCACAGATATCTTACGTATCTTATTACTACTGTTCTGACTTGCATATTATGGGTGCAGGTTAAAATCCCGAGAAGCCCAAACATTATTCTACGTTTAAATGACGTAACTTACATCTAACAATGCTCGATCGTGTAGCACAAGAGAGGACTATATCCGTGCGGTGTTGCCACTTTGTGCACGTAAAATGTCGTACAACGTTTAGCCACTTACATTTTCGTCTGCAATTTAGCCCAGGATTCGCGTGGAGTTATTATTATTACAATGTTTCTAAACATCAGATGGAAACACAAATTGAATGTCGCCTGTCGCTTTCCTCAAGAACCTGTATGTGTTACTGGCCAGCCAAAATCAAATAATAAGAGGGGATGAAACGAAAACGTGGAAAAAATTAAGGTCAAAGTAAAATATGTACAGAAAGAACCTCTAACCCCTGCGCCGCAAGAGAGCCATTATTTTCCTTGACAGTATTCGTTACCAAGGTCATTACATCTAGAAGGTCCATGAACGGCGCAGCCGCCAAGCATTTTCCACATACAAGAACTTTCTATCAGTTGCGCTGATTTTCAAATCACATTGCTTGGCCAATGTGAATATACTAGAGACATACCGACCATAAATGCATTGTACATAACTGAACGCCAAAACAATAATTACAGTTCTTAGGGTTTTTTTCCCGAAGTGGATGTTCAAAAATTAATACCTCGTTGATAACATTACCTAGTCGCAAGAACATTGCAATGAAGTAATTCCGTAAATGATTGCAGTTATTATTTATCTTGTTTGCAAGTCCTACTTTTACCGCCGCAACTAAATTCAAGGATATAACCTAAAGAAGTGATTGTTTCCTGTGTTTAAAACTCTGTGGTACTGAGAGAAAAATATTACTGTTTAGCCGGACGATGGAAACTAATTAGCCTTAAATACTTTAAATCAACAGTAAATTTTGCAGTTTGCTATAAACCAAGGAAGGAACACTAAATCAGTCCTTTTTTTGATAATTTAGCTTTCTTTTCCAACCAAAATTTTCCACGCCTCTCAAAGTAAAATTTGTAATTTGCCCATCAGTAGTTCGCCTTATTTTTTCTTTGAATTAAATGTATTGTTGCTGGTAATAACGCTTTGTTAGGCGTTTAAAAGCGCAAAAGTCCCACTAGATTTACGTATAACTTAACCCCTTAATCGACTTTATTGAACGGCAAGAATATCAAAATTCACACTATATTTTAGTCCCTCAGATAATAGCAAGAGTGTAGAGAGTAGCTGTTGATAAAACGAACACAGCAACGCATATAATCTGCAATACAAAAAAAACTGTTTGACTAAGGTGAAATTATCAAGCATTAATTGTTATTACATGCACCCAACGTCTTCCGTTTCAAATCCTAAAAAGTATATTCATAAGTGAAATTACTGTATATATTTTTATTCGTTAAAAAAATATTTTGTTTTATTTAAATCACCGCAATACATAACACTGTGTACACCTAATTAACTTTTCTAGCAAACTAACCAGACATACTCTTTTGTATCAAACTAAATGAGCGCATTGCAATGTAGTTGCGAAACACACAATAAAAAAACCATAATAAATACACAACGAACAGATTTCCTGATAGTAAGCGATAGGAGACCACACAAGTGATTAAGAAAACCAACGTACAACTTTCCGTCTGCATTTATTTAATTGTAATTTTTTTAAATGTCGCATGTTTTAACTCTAAGGCGTTTTATTTAAAGTAGCAGGGTAAGGATGGTCCGCATGATCCACAATTGTTGCAGTTTCTATGAGAGCGACTGTACGCACCCAAAGATGGACGAAGCGGGACTTACACAATGTCCTAAGTAGAGAGGAAGGCGGCGCGCGGGAACTTTATCGCCCAGCTCTATTTGGTGTCGCCGTGCGCATTACACACGTTAATAAAATGACACTGCGAGATTTCTGCGACTTCTGACCAGTTTATACTATAATCTCTTCCCCTTCCCGTCCATATTATCCCTTTCAGTGTGGCTTCCCCTGGTGTTACATATCAATAGTTTGTTTACTATGTGTTTCCCCATAACAGACTGCAGAGACACTATTGACAGATTCGTGAAGTAAAGTGAGATTTAGGTCAGCGCTCGAGAGTGGTGATTATAGGTTATGAAGCTTTAAAAAAAAAAAAAAAAACACGGGAATAATTGTTTTTCTTCCTTTGATGTGAAAATAGGAAAAATTGGATTTTTTTCATCAAGGTGAAAAATTACAGAATAAAAAAAATTGCAATAAAAATTTTAGAATGATATGATGTGAGTATGGAGCAGCGCCGAAACGAAAGGGCGGGGGAAACGGGAGACCCCCGAGAAAACCCACCGACCAGTGGCATGGGTCCAGCACGATTCCGACATTCAAAATCCGGGGTTCGAACCCGCCAGGAATCGAACCTGGATCGCCTTGGTGGGAGGCGAAAGAGGTCTGATCCCTCGGTCACCCCCCCCCCCCCTCAGATTCGTAAACTACAAAGCACCGCCTCATGAAAGACGTCCATTAACTAACAAAACATGTGGTTTGTGGACACATTTCTTAAAACACGGAATTTAAACTTAAAGGGCGCCGCGCCGTCAACCCATGCGTTAGGGGCTTAGAAGTGACTGAGCTATAAGAGGGCCTTGAAGTGCGGATCAAATACCACGCGAGACTCCGGCCAATGTATTTTTACTATGGGACTTCAAGCGGTGACCATTTAATTTTATTGGTGGAAAGTCGGTAGAAAAGTTCAGAGCACGTTTCTATTCGAGTTTCACACACATCCCGTTAGAACATTCTGAAGTCCGGCATTCTGAGATGGTCGTTTTTAGCTATGCTAAGGACTTCGAAACAGTGAGCATTTCGTCCCTATAGAAGTGTTTTTTTTCTGTTCGTACATTGACACAATCAGGGGCGCATATAAGAGGGAGGGGGGCACCAGGCTGAAAAGACGGCCCCCCCTCCTTTTTTTTTTCTTCAAAAAACACGTTCAACATTATGTAGTAGCCAAAGTATGTAGGAAACTGAAACTGGTGTTCTGTTCTGTGATGAGCCAAGCACATTCAATGTGTCTTACTTGTATGTATGTTACTTTTAATGTTCTGTAACAGTAAACAACCCCACTTTTAAGATAGCTGATATTTTTTACACTCCTAAAAATCTTAGTACGCCACTGGACATATGTGAAGTAGTTTCGTAAAAAAAACGTATTTAATACCTCACTGCAACGCATTTGAAGCAGGTGGTAGGCGGCTCTACTACGAATCGAAGTTAACTTTCTAGTAACTACAAAACGCATAAGTGCGGATGTAAAGTAGGCTGTAATAAGTCAGAGAATTTTCTAACAAAAACTCTCCTGTTATTTTTCCCTTTCGGCAAGGCATCCAGACCATATTCTCCCATCACTTTAAAACCGACTTTGATTTTTGTGTTCCTACGTTTATGTTACTAAGACAAGTCCTCGTCGGCATATAAACACGCTTTAACATGTCATGTACGTGATTTGATACGCCAAACTGCTAAACATGTAACAAATTTGTGTAACAAAACAACGAACACATACTTCAAACAACGTGTTATGATATGAAAAATACATAATGGTGCGTATATTATAAACACGTTTTTTCTTTACTTCTTAACATTCGTAAAAACGGCTTTTTTTTCATACTGCTGTCTCTAGAAACCACGCCAACCTGATTCGTAAAAAGGAATAGCAGAAGCTTTTCTATATGCTGTTCAGGATAAACAGAGCACTGCTTACAATTTCCTATGAGCTATTGTGCCGCCCTATTTACTATATTAAATACTAAAACTTCATTGTAACTAAAATCTAGTGTAAACATTTCACAAATCTTTCAAAACTTTACTTGTATAAGGTATAACACCAATAAATACATTTTTTATCATTATAATAGTTGTAAAGTGCTCAGTTTAAGTGTACAACCTATACTGACTATACACCGTACTTTCCACAAATAAAACAATATGGTCACTACTTAAGAGCTCGTGTCACTAATATTGCTGAAAGCTTCTCACATTTCATTGCGCATACTGTATTCGAAATATTAAAGCGTTAATATTAAATAATTAAATATTTAGCATATGTCAAAGTCTACCAATTCAGTCCAGCAGGGTCGGCGGAATGTGTTTGCCATTGGTCACGAATAAAAAAAAATTGCTAAGCATTTCACAGCTTTACAGATTAGATTCTTGTGTTTAGTTGGTTATTATCTACGTAACAGTAGTCACACGTTTCAGCGAAAAACGTGCTGATAAATAGTCAGTGTTTTCTAGTTAATTAATCTGCACCTATGTACACGGACAGGAAAATTTCGCGAATTCAATTACCTGCATGTTAGAATCAACTCTCCTGTGCATACTCAAGCCCCGACCATTAGTCAAACAACTGCTACTCAATGGGAACAGACAACGAACGAATAGACGAGGCTTTGAGTATGCACGGTACAATGGATTCTAGCCTGCAGGTCATTTAATTGGCGAAATTTTCCTGTCCCTACAGGTCTGCCTGTTTAGGGCCTTATTAGGGGGTCATTTCAAACCCTTTGACCTCCTGGTTCCGCCACCCATGCAGCCTAGTAACACGCACCTAATCGTAAAACGAAATGTTTCTGTATAAAAACATTACCGGTAATCCGTCACACTCTATTTATAATACAAAACTAATAATTTTAACAAAATATATAGGTCCTAACATACTCTCTTAAGGGCACCGTCTACCTGGAGTTGTTAGGCGCTTTGGCAGCTGAAAAGCGAAGGAGCGGTATAGGCTGTTGACATGCGCATTTAGTGCCCCACCCCTATGTGCAAGGCAATAAAATTGTACGTAGTGTTTTCGCTGTGCTGCTGAACTATGGAACTTGCTGGGAATCTTACCACTGTAGAACCCTCCATTAGATTCATATCAATCAAAGTAGTAGGTTTTGTGGTAGAGCTTTGCAAAAACCCTTTTTCAGCCAAGATGAAGGACTTGGAAATAGTATTTCCAATGCGCGTGCTGTTCTGGAAGTACAGTACTAGACAAAAGTATGTTTTCTTGTTTTAGATAGGTATAATGCGAACGCGTATAAAAGTTTCCAATAAACGTGTATCAGCCATTCATCATACATGCAAGCGGGCCCCTTTACCCTTTAGAGTTGGTGCAGGTTCGATTCGCTGTACGGCAATGTTGGGATGATGCCTAATTACAGACCATGGCAGTGATACAGCTAACACAGCCCCTCTAATTTCATCCCCTATCCTAACCACCTAACTAATTACAAGAAAACATATTTGTACTCTGCGGTATAACACTACTTGTGAGCTTGATTAAACCTACACTTAATATTTATATCTAGTAAGTCCACAATATACACCAGTATTTTACATGAGGCCGTGACAAAGAAAAAAAACTGTACGCCTACATTTCCAGTTACTTGTTCGCCTTTTTAAGAGTGCGTGGTACATAACTCAACACTAAAAGCATTAATCTATAACTGTAGGTTTCTTGAAGCCAATTTGCGAAAATTAAACAATAGCAAACCTAGACACTCGTTTTAGCCAACGTTTTAAACAAAATTGTTTCCAGTGTTACGAACTTCTGAGGCACAATATCTGACGCCGGAACATCGTGCATTTAACTGCTGCGCAAGAGATCACGCGTAACGAATTAGTAATTTTGGATAAATATTTACTCATAAAGTTGGCAAATACCATTATCTAGGATTGTTATTGAGTATTTTATCAATGATGGCTTCGAAAAAAGCGTAGGAATAAATTGATGTTTTCAATGTTTATTTATCTATCACCACGCACTCTCAAGGCTCGTACATACAGGGCAAACCAAGACGAACCAAGGCCAACGAACTGGGGTAGTGTGAACGCGAAACCACGCTCAACGGAAGACTTCCAGTGCATTCGTCGTGGCGTTGGTTCAGTCGATCGGCGGTACCGCAAAGACAGTTAGTTGGTCCTCGTCGGCGGTGTGTACAAAGTTTATGTTAGCTTTCAATGTTGGCTAGACAACCTGTAGGTAGTGTCCCACGTGTATTGCTTTGTGAAACTTTAATGTTGTTCGTGCACCTCGTAAGTATGGAGTGGAGCAACACGGCATAGTCGCCACTGATTCAACTATACCGGAAAGGAGGGCGCTCGTCGCATAAGTACAATGCCGACTGTGAATGTAAACTTAAAATACCAGATGCTTGGAACGAGATAGTTAAAAGTATGCATCGCGTGAAGCACCGAATATAGTAAGAACATGGAATCGCTAAAATCGTCCTTCAGGCGGGAGCGACAGAAGGAAGAAAATAAAACGGGGAAATGGTGCTGATGATGTTTATTAATCAAAGTGGTTCGCCACCGAAAACATGGAGTTTTAATAGATAAAATTTACTGCAAGGAATACCACCAATACAGAACCCACAATTAAAGATTCCACTATACCCCTGACGTACAAATGCTTTGTTTTAAAGCCATAAGATTTGTTTTCGAGCATAAACCACAAATGTTTATTTGAAGAACCAATTTAATGTACGTGTTCTATAACATTTCTACCCTAAATTTGCATTTAACACGTAAAACAAATTTAGTGTAAAAATGTTAAAAAAACACGTACATTAAATTGGTTCTTCAAACAAACATTTATAGTTTAAAACAAATATTACGGCTTTAAAAGAAAGAATTTGTACATCAGGGGTGTAATGGAATCTTAATGATATGTGTGACAAACAATAAACATAATGTAGTATGGCCAATGCACTACCGTGCCTTCCTTGGTACGGTTAGGGTTGTATACAATTTCACATTAAGAAGTACGTAAACGCACGCATCGCTCGAAGTCGTAGGTTATATTCTACGTGTAGCTTTTTTCACATAACGATGAAGCAATACAAGTCAATTGTTATGATTCGACACCTACTACATATGTATTGATTACGTAGGGCATGTGTAACATTTATACCTGCAACAGTGACTACACAAAAATTCAGTTCGGTTTTAATAGCAAACCTTAATTAAACGTGGGACCCTCTGTATAAAACATAGTACACAATCATTATGCTAATAAATTGCTGAGAAAACTTAAGGTATAATGCATGAGATCAGTTGTTTTGAATAATTAGATATATACATCAAACTTGTATATGAATCCCAGTGACGCCAAGTATCTTAATGTCAATATAAGCCTTTTTGTTGCAGGCAATATAGGTCCATATTATTTGGCTTGCTTAGTAATTGTTGGACCTATGCGATTCAATAACAATTCGAAGTCCGTGCTGCTCATTCGGCAAAAATTATTGAACAGTACATGTGTTGATTCGCAACTAACAATGTCCATCAAGTCGTTTGAAGGGAAACCAGAGCAAATCCTCTTCATTGATACTTATAAATGTCGCAGCAGCTATGCACACTACGTCTGGTTCAGCCCTTTTCCACACACAGAACTCACCACCGAACCTTTGCGAATCTATTTGGATCAACAGATTGGCTGGGTGTGGGCGGCACTACCAAGCGTCAAGCATGTGCAGCTAACGTTCTACTGAATATGTTGGTTTACATTGGTTGTCTTGACTTACTCGGTATGTACGGACGGACGGGCCATTACTCAAGCGTTCGTTTCAAACTCATTGTGATTTGACTATAAAAATTATTTTTAGTTTCAATCACTTCAGTTGACACAGTGGTCAGACTACTCGCCTCCCGCCAAGGCGATCGGGTTTCCGCATGTGGGAATCGTGCAAGACTACGGCATAGGTCGGCGGGTTTTCTTGGGGACTTCCCGTTTACCCACCCTTCATTCCGGCACTGCTCCGCAAGCACCCATATCACCTCTCACCAGCTGCAAGAAGTTGAGCACTTAATGTATAGTGGACAATATTTGTCGTTGCAAAATTTTCCATTTTCCTTCATCGACCCCACATTTTTTCGGGGAAATTAAAAACAAAACTACGCAGACTCGTCCTGAAGCATACTGTAACTAAAAAGCTGGTAACGGGCACATTAATGTCGAACCGAGAAAACTGCCGCTCAATACCTCGATACAGTGTGCGACCGGCCTACGGCGCGTGTGAATGCAAGGGCCAGTTATAAATTCTCCTCGCGGCTGATCCCTTGTGTCCAGCCGAGCGTAATTACTAGTTTCGGTACGCCGGGAGAAAGGAAAGAATGGAGTTACAGTGGTGCAGGCTGCGAGGGGGCAGGGGGGACAGGGCAGCGGAGGAGGAGGCCAGGGGAAACATCAGACGTGCCGGCACTACGCCAAGACAATTTTTTCCCCAATGCGGTCCCCGGCCCCTTGTGATACTATACTAAGTTCAGTGCGGTCTTAAACAGGTCTTGCCGTAGTATGTGACACTGTTCTATAATGTGAATTAGTTCATTTCGGTAGGTCAGTTCGTTTTCCTTTCTAGCATAAAACAGTTTTATGCAAATTTCAACTCTGACATGTCATATAAAAACTATGAAAGCTTAAAAAAAGTTCATTACAGTAAAAAAGTCACAATATAAGTTACGTATATCTGCAAAACAAGCCATACCTTGTATAAATATTCAAATCATTACAACAACTAAAACTTTTGGTGAACTACCCCATTAATACAAATAAAAAAAAAGTGAATACTAAAATAATTTATTTGTAGTACATAGGCACACTGTATGTAAATATATACAACTTATTACAATGTAACTGTTTCCTTCTAAAATTGTTACAATTAATTTTTAATATATACATTAGAATTCTGATGGTGGCAGTACAGGAGTTTTCTAATTTCCACATGTCCTTTCTATAATAACAACTGTTAAAATGTACTTGAGAGCATTTAGATTCATTATTAACATAAATCCCGGTGTAGCGGAAGGTTTTCTCGCATGGGGAGGGGGCAACTTCATTAGTTGCCTTGGATCATGTCTTTCATTTATTTTTACAATGTGCATCATGTTGAAGACAACATACCAGTATTTATGTCTTGTGGACATACCTACCATGAACATTTCAATGTAGAACTAACCACGACACACAGTTTAAAAAAAAAAAAACTGTGACAAAACAGACTTAGTTCAAAACAAAGTGCTAACTGCCGATGCTCTGCTGATGCCGACTTCAGTGCTGGTCGTCTGTATCGTGCATGCCACAATAAATGCTGTTGTCTTGCTGACAAGTATAGTTAGATGGCAGTTCAAATACTTCCTTCACTATTCATCGTTTCATGCTCATTTGATTTTACAATGTAGTTTAATTAATGTAATAATCATTTAACAATACCAAACTTTCATCATAACACATTCTAAAAATATAATACATATTTTTATAGTCGACCAAATATACATTACAATCTAAAAAAAGAAGTGTTAGCCCGCTTTTTTGCCTATACACATCACGCTAGTAATTCATTGGCTTATTTTTCGTGACATATTTACTGATAGCCAATCACGTATGCCCTGCTGATCGACTGCCAAACCGAGTTTAAAAAAAAATTGGTTAACTCAATCAGCACTGCACTGCACTACTCTGCACATCGGCACTGATGTCACAAGTCACATGGACCAATCATATTCCTGAAACACATCAGCGCTGCACAGCACTGCATGCAATCAGCCCAATGCAGCAGGGCCTTAATAGTCAACATTTAACCTCCCTAAATTACAAAAAAAAAAAAAGTCTAAACATTGCACAGCGTGTAACATTCAGCGAGCGACTCAGCAGCAGTGTAAATAAGATTTCTGTAAATAGTAATGGTAGGAAGTTCCGACCTGAAAAGTTTATAAAGGAACACCAATCACCTTTCGAAGTTGTGGAGGAGAAGGGGGTCTAGGATCCTTCCAATAAGAAAATTCATTGATTTTAACATGCAAAATTATGCTATTCAAGCAGTTTTTTTATTTCACTTTGAATATACCAATGTATGCCACTAGTAGGAATATTAATATTTTCATATAATTTGTTTACGATTTTTAACATTTCTTTTAACCTACGAGGGAATAGACAGTGTACCCATAACTGCCGCCCTCCTCCTTGCCAAAACCAAGTCCGTGGAAATACTACTGCATACGCATTTACTTTTCGCAGAAATTTCATAATATTGTTTGTTGAAATAATAATTGTTTCAAATAGACAGACATATTATGAATAAAATTATACCCTGGAAGAGCAGCTATGACCTGTGTAAATTTAAGATAGTGGCTGACCCTTTCACTGGCATTCCAAGGTTTTGAAAATCTAAGTACAATGAACCACGAAGGTAATTTTGTGCATGAAATGTCTACAACACAAGAGAGTGATCCATTTTGTTATGTAGTTTCCTAATGTTGGCAGTTACGTAGAAGCCTCTTTAGTTATCTTTGGTGAAAATCAGCACAAATAAGGTTCTCCATTTTCAACATTGAGTAACAATAGTGTTCTTGTATGCTTGTTGATAATCATACTTACACAACATTTCAAAATTTGTATACAAAATACAAATGCCCGATAGATTTGCATCTTTGCATTGCCAAAAAAAAAGTGTGCATAAGTGTGCACCACTGAATACTTACACGCTGCTATTAACAACCTCGCTTTAGCAAGTAAAATGGTCCTCAGGAAACCCAGATAGTGAAAGGAACTAGCATCTAATAACTTAATAATATTAATTGAGAAAATATTGCAAAGCATTTAATTGCCACTTTTAACTCTCTCTCTTGCAAACTTAGTTTGGTATCAATTGAGAACATTACCTAAAACCCACATCAATCACAAAAATAATTTAGGAACTACCACCTTAATGGCGACAGTTTTTTTTTATTTCAGATAATGTTTTACGTTAGCGTCAAGCATCATTTAGCATTAACACTAAATACTGGTAATATTCTCAGTGATCTACATAATCCTTTGAAGCATTACGAAGATAGTATTTGGAAGGTTTCTAAGCAGCATTTTACTTACTTCTGTTGACAGTTTTCACTCTAAGCACGAGAAGCATACATCTTCAACTTGTGCAAAAAATTCCAGAGGTTTTAGAGGGTAAGCACTAAAATAGTACACGCTATTAACATTTATGTAGTGATGGGACATTCTAGAATTCAATGCCAAAGACAAAATCAAATTTGAGACAGAAGTACGCAAACACTACAGTGACGTAGGAACCTCTGGCCAAGGAAGTTCTGAAGCCAACATAATATTTGTCTAAATGTGGGGCTTTGAATGTCAAAAAGGATGTGTGGCTGTTTTCCACAACATCCCTCAAGAACTAGAAACACAGAAAGCATTAGTCACCTTGTTGATTTCCATATGGTTTTTCTCCTGCTATCTATTCGCCTGAGTAAGATGCTATAACTCAGTTAAACCAACATCTCTCCATGGGAGACAGTGTCAGGCCCGCATACGTTATATCACACGCAAAAGGCCTGTAAGTTTCAAACGAGCACACAATGCTCTAGTTTTCAGGAGTCCTAATCTGAACTTACGTATGACCTCCCTCGGGATCATTTCATTTCAGATCACCTAATTTAAATTTGTGATACTGCTCCAATGTCACAAACTTTGTTCATAATTTTTTACACATACGTGGATATAAGGTACAAGTACACGAATTATTTTAGATTTCTTAGATGAAAAATTAATGAAGGAGAAATTTCCAAAAATTTCAGTTTTGGAGAAAATGCTGCTCTCAGGTCACCTACACTTGTACACTTAAATTTCTATAAAACCCAAAATTTTCATGCTATCTGGCTCATTTATGTTGCAAATGAAAGCTAATGTTTCATTCATTGTGAATGTATACAGCGAAGTAACTTTTTTCCTAAAAAAAAAAGTTATACCAAACACGCAATACAAACTTAGGCTATTTTGCACCTTTATATGCTCAATACCATTATATTACCATAAAAAAAATTGTTTGTGTATTATTCTGTTTTGTAAACAAAATTTCCTTAATGCAACTGTCTGAACTTTCCAGCCTTTCAAGCTATGGATCTGCCCAAATATTTTATATGAAGAACATGAAAACCCAGTGTCAGAGTTGACATTAGATATTTAGCAAAGATGTCGCAATGCTACTGAAATTATACTGGTATCGATACTTTATTTTTGATACTGGATCATTTGGAATGGATGCTTTACCAGTAACATATCAGTAAATGATATGCTATACCACTACTTTTCCAGCACTTTTTTTCAGTATTACTTCCAGCTATTGATTTAGAATTTTTTCAATCAAAGCTCTCCAAAATATAACAACATATTGTCACGCATGAAATAGTAATTTGGAAAACTAGTTCATGTATTTTATTATGTCCTCTTATTTAAAGAATATAAAAAAGTTGCTGCTCTCTGCAACTTTATATATAAAAAAAAAGCAGTGGATCAAAAATAAAATTATACAGACATTGAAATGAGAGAATTATCTAATTATTTGCCTATTAAAAATGTTATTGTGTAAATATCAGAACAGAACACTACCAAATCAAATCTTTAACTGTGTTAAGAAATGTGCAAATGGCATTTCCAAAAGCTCAGTATGTAGTAAATTCAGAACAACAACACATCAGTTTCATGCAACATATGTGCAAAATTTGCAAATATGCAAGTAGCATTTCCAGAATTCTGTAGCTTGTGGAGCTGCTCTTTTCCATTTTAAATGAAAATTAAAGGTATCAGAGTCGCCCAGCAATTTTGACAATGAAGAATGACGCTGTAAGCCAGGTCTGAGACAACACCAGCATATGTACAATTTGCTCATAGGAAAAAAACCCAAAGCAAAACAGAAACTGGTGGTGAGTTATCGATTTATTTTGGGAATACTGTAACTCCCCAGAAGTAGGACCCAAAAATTCAATGGGAAGAAACGAAGACAGTTTTCCAGTTTGTAGAAAGAGACAAGAAAACATTGTTGCAAAATGGTGACTTCTGTATGTGCACAGAGCCTGTTCTCTAAGGCTGGGGATAGGACGAGGGACAGGTTAAAAGGATAACTACTAATTGGGAAGTTACTCATTTTGAGTGATTATGACGAAACTAATTTTTTTTACATTCGTATGTGAAAGAGGCTGTGCTCCAAGACTAAGGTGATTAGTCATAGACAATGACAAAAACTAAATTAAATGAAAGTAGAGTTTTATTTTGAAGGATTGTAACAATAAGATCTATTTTAAATTTAACTACAATATGCAACATACATAAAAATTCTTAATGAATGATTTTAGCATTTCGTATAATAATTTTTAATCAATATATCAACTTTCATACATATACATAATAGCTGTGTTACACGATACATGAAAATTAGAAAGGTAATCATAAAAATGTTTTATTTTCAAATTTCTTTGCTGGTACTGATATGATCCCAGTTCTGTTACTTTCTTTGTGATACCGGTATCAAAAGAGTATTGATACCACTGCATTGATTCCTATCTTGATACTAGTAGTACTGAAATATTGCTGTTATTTAGAGAAAAAAATTCAAATATATTTCATAGGTGTGATGCAATTTTTTTCTTTTCAGGTTTACCTACAGACACTACATAATTAATTTTGAACTCTCTTTAATTTATTTTAATTAGATTTCCTTTAACTTTTACACATTAAAATGTATGGTATGAGTGCACTAATTTTTTATAAGGGAATGCAAGGCTTCTCACCGTCCACCATCACAACAGTTGCTTTCTTTTCAGCCATTGAATCATGAGTATTATCAGAGCACATCTCCTCTGGTTCCATCATTTTAGGTTTAAATAACTGACTACATTAGTAATGTAATTTCCAGATTTTTATTCTTGGCTCAAGGGATCAACGACTGTTTTCTTGTATATGCTTTCTGGGCTTATCTTTACTTAACTTTGCCACTTACTAGAGGTCAATGTTTTAGTAACTTATGCTTGGGGAATCTAATTTAAGTTGGATATTCTAACAGATATCACACAACTTCAACCAAATGAATGGTACTATTGCATTAGCACATCATAAAATGATGTTTTGCGTAAGTTGCATCATTCACGATAAGCACTATCAGAATAACATATACACAGCCACACAGTGTCAATGAATGTGCCGCAGAGCACAACAGAGCATTAGGCAGTTCAGACACCATTGTGTGGCATGTAGAAACAATGTAAGTTTTTATGTTGTTTTTAGGGATAAACAAGAATGCTGAGTTTATGAATGTGTTTAATAAACACCACTGTGTGTGTGTGTGTGCGCGTATGTGCATGGGTACGGGTGTATGTAGACATAAAAAATACTTTTTTTTTCATCAATGGGCACACCCTATCTCAGCTGAAATTTAATTAAAACACACATTAAGTCTTAATAGTTTGGTAAAGGATAAATCATGGAAAGAAAGCTAGTTTTTATCACATTCACGCATAATATGTTACTTGGGTAATTAAGGTACATATTTCATAAAGAAAAAAATTGCAAAAAACTCAGTTTATCTGCCTGTGACTGGCTAAAAAGCAATCACACCAACAAACTTGGATAACTTCGGTAAAATTTTACAGTTATAAGGATGCCTATTTTATTTGTGTTGTACAATGTTTCATGCAATGTCAACTTACATGTTTAGACGTAAAATAAATCTGTGATGTCCTTTTCACATGTTCATTTAATTTAAAATTGTAATGGTACTGAGATGACATAAACAGTTATGCCCCTTCGAAACTACCAATCTTTACTGCAATTATATGAAACAAAGTATGTATAAAATTAATAGTTTATAAAGAAATATCTCACAGAAAACAATTTTCCAAACATTTCACCTATTGTTATATTAGTGACTGACGATAACATGTAATTTCTAGTACTAACAAATATTGTGTTCTGTGTAAAAGCTTTGTATTGTTAGATCACACTGTTACGTGCTGGATGTACACCATATTAGTATAGACTACACAATGGATGGTCCATAATTGCTTGGGTTACATGCTGTAGCAAACTTGGCTTAGGAAATTTGACATAAAAATTTCTGTCTACATTTAGGTGGGTGTAAAGCAAACCAATCAAAGCAAATTAAATAAATGGGATATACTACGATGTATTAAACTATGATCAATTTGGTTGACTACCTTTGATTTGTAACGTGCAGGTATTGGTGTAAGTCGGTATTAGGAAAAATATGTACGTAATTAGGGCAATCTTCTAAATTGAAATTGTCTGGTCATGTGACCACTCATTCGATTCGGTATCTCGTCACGATACTGAATCTGCAAAATATGCTATGAGGATTTTCATTGACATGATATTAAATAAGAGAAAGATGTTGAGAATCTGGACCGTCCCCTCGGGCCGGCATAGCAGATGGTGTCGCAGAAGCTTGGCGCTACCCCGCCCATTACTCTTCCCATACTCCTCCGCTGGACGACTCTGGTCAGTAGGGGGAGGGGGAAGCAGCAGCCTATGGCAACGAGGCTTAGAGGCAATGCAAAATAATATACATTAGACTTTTGGCTCGAGTAATCCGTTAATTAAATAAGTAATATAAGTTAAGTAAACTAACGAGAACTGTCCAATTGTTGAAATGAAATATGTAAATAAAATCAAATAAATGCAGCGATGGTGTACTACAGGGCTGGCTTCGGTAGGCGGGGCTGTTTCTACATGCTCTCTTCCCATTGGCCGGATCACCAATGCTGGGACCGGTGGCGGGTTTTCGGCCAGTGTGGAGAGGGGGAGATCTTAACTGACTGCAAGCGAAGAAAGAGGTCGCGAGGCGGTGCTCGCGTCATTGCGGGACTTCGGGGGTTTGGGCGTCGACGAGTCAGGGTGGCAGATTGCTGACGAGACAACCCGATCAACTAATTAACAACGACGGGGAGAGTGAAGTTGATCTGCAGCACAACGTTAAATGCTGTGGATAAACTGAATTTTAAGGGTCACTAGGTCGAGGCGGCAAACCGCAGACAAGATCACTTAATCTGTGTCGACGGCAGATGGCGGGTGCTACTAACTCAACTTTAACTTAGTGTATCGGCCACGCGAGATTGGTGGGTCTGTACGATTACTATCCACGCCTGCGTGAGTCAGTAACTCTATGCATCATCGACTTATAGAAAGTTATAAGACCTTGTTTTTATTAAACCTAACACCGCAATAATAATCAAAAGTTAAAAAACAATACATATATTTAAATCATTACAACAGACAGCAAACTACAAAGAGATGAACGTCGTGAATTGTTTTGAGTTCTAATGGACATTTATATTTACGGAATGTTCATAGTGAAAGGTAAGTGTAACGAAAGTCCTCACTATGCATGTTGGAAACAAATTTACATGGTTGGAACAAGACAGGATGGCTTTGTGAGTTGATTTTATTAGGCCTATAATAAGCCTATCAACAAAAATAAAATATTTTTTTATCTACAAAACTAATTAAATACAGGGCTATTTAATGTAGGAAAAATTGTAACTAATTAAACAGCAGTAGTTTTGGTGATGCCTCACATTTTGATTAAATGATACCTATGAATGATAGATAATAATATTTAACACTATGAAACACACGATGCACCATATGCGGGAGTTGGGGACATTCTTATGTAACTTAAATAATTTACAGTACAGTAAAACTTTATGGCGTGCATGTTATGTACGCCAAGATGACTGTAGAACTGCCTGAAGTGAAATATGCAGAGGTAAGTTATTAGTGTCAATAGCCTGTGGCTGAAGAAATAAACAAACAATTACAACCAAGCATCCTGAAAAGTTTAGAGGGGAATTTTCCATAATATTGCTACCGACATTTAGAATGCAGGCTGGTTATTAGAAAACTTGTACCATCCTACACATTGCAATCTCAAGCCTGACCAGTTTTATGGATATTTTTAAATGCTATTCCACTGTTACTGTTATACTACAATTACTAATGTACCCATACAACACAATTGGGTCATTAACCATGTGATTACACTCATTCCTTGATGTCCCATGTACCATATAACATCACAGAAATTTAAAAAAATGTTCTTATTGCATTGCCCCAGACATGAACACTAAATTCAGTCATGCCCTCCCATTGCACAGTTCTTTCAAAGATCATATGAAAACTATACAACACAAAAAATGTTAAGGAATAAAATAATCACACTAAGTTATAATAAAATATCAAAATTATTCACTTTAACAATAAAAAATTCTGTGTTTAATCAACAAAGACAGTAGGTTAATGCTTCTTAAAATAGCTAAAAGACCAATTAACTTACTTCAACATACAAATTAAATTTTTGGTCAACATACTGAATGAAAAGATCTTACCAGGCCTAGATGAAACTATAAAATCAACAATAAAAAGAAACATTTAATTTGAATATACAGTACAACTTAATGAGAAATTACATAAAACAAAATAAATATGATAAACTTTAGCATGCCTAATTACTTTATTTTTGGTGTTAGTTATAGAAGTGTAAAAATTTTAAGATGTGCTCTGATATCTCTATAGTAGCTGTCCATTTATTATGAGGATTATTTTTTGAAACCTCTGATGAGCTGTAAAAAAAAAAACCGGGGATGAACTGTAAAATGCTTTTCTGTCAAAAGAAACATATTTTAGCTACTTTCCAAGATAATCACCATGTAGATTGAGACACTTGTCATTACTGGTGCATCAGCTTTCCAATACCTCAATCATATTGTCACAGTGTCCTGCAATTTGTCATTGGTGTTGAAGCGTTGTCCTCCAAAACACTTTCATGATATTTGCAGGATTTCGCGGTCATTGTTGATATTAATATCTTAGCTTTCAAGGTCGTAGAGGCAGAGGATACAGACATTTTGCCTCACATTACCGCAGGCATCTTCAGGGTTGAGTTATCAACTGAGGACCAGTTTTTTGTACTGCCCTTCCTCGCAGTACAAGGTGATCCCCGACCTGCCAGCTGGCTTGGCGGGGCCTCCCGATAATGGAGGTTAGCAAGGGGGAGGAATCTAGTGCGTGCAAGCTTAATCAGCAATACGCTTACTGTTAAAGTGCAAAATTAGTGGCCATGCAGTTTCCATTTTGCTTAGTTAAGAGTAGGAGGGAAATTCAGTGGCCTGTGGTGCATCAAGCACTAGGGAGAGCTGCAACTTCCAAAGTGTTTCAAATGTGATGTCTTTTCGAGAGACAAATTATACACTAGCAAAGCCATGGGTAAAAGCTAGTGCACAAATACAGTAGAAACCCTTACAACACTAATGTTTGAGGACATGACACCCGCAGGAACGTTATTCTACAGCATACCGGGTGTGACAATTTCTTTATTTACACATTAAGGGCCATAAAATTACCATGGTGTAGCTAAATATGCTCTATAATTGAAGTCTACTGTACTATCCTTTCAAAAAATGTAATTACAGTAAATACCTACAGTTTTGTTTGCCTTACTTTTGTTTACCCTAGGTTCCGTTATAACAGAAAGACAGACTTACGTTGCCAGAATGTGTGAATTCTATTCTCTAATGTTCTCCCATTTATGTCTGATAAGCAATGCTTTACTATATTAAAAAATATTGGATATTGCTCTACTAAAACATATTGAAGGTAGAAAAGATATCTTCAGCACTAATTGTTTTGTCACTATTGATCTAGATTGGTACAAAATATGCATTAAATTAAATAAAAGTTAAATTAAACAACATATTTCCAAATCCAAAGAATATTCAGACTGAGGTCTGTCACATACTGGCAATCACAACTCTGTGACAAGTAGTATGGAATATTTTGACGCTACATATAAACAGGTACCAACTGATTCAGACTACGCTTGTTTATCAAATTTAGTTGTCACAAATTCAAATAAAGGCAATTAAGCTTACAGCCTGAGTATAACCAGCAAAACTCAAAGAAATACTTAACAGTTGGCACGTAACTACACAACTTTAGTAACTTCCAGAATTTTCACAAATTTACCTGACAATTATACTTCCCTGACTTTTCCAGGATATTCTTGTTTTCCAGGTCGCCGGACACCTTGATTTTATAATTCTTTCCTGTTTTTACAACCAATCTGAGGTTGAAAAAAATTAACATTGTAGTACAATAGTACAAAATAGAGAGAGAGAGAGAAAAAAAAATAATGAGCAAATTTTAAGGGGGGGGGAACTTAAGCTAGTAGTTCTCAAGGGGAAGGCAGACACCAGTTGAGCAGTTTGTTCTTAGAGGCCATAACAGCATGGTGAGTGAGCAAGAGTCAGCCTTAGAGCCACAATACTTCCAGGTCTCAATCTCACTCACTGCAGTCCAACAGCATGCAAATTACATCTGCCACTACTATATGATATTATGGCATACATTGAAAGGCAAAGGATTTAACTACACATTCCATTATGTACTTTTTTCCTTTACCTTCAGGAGAAAGAGCCCCAAAGCACTAAAATACAATATTTAGCCATTTTCACTATTTTAAATCTCTTTAATGACATGTTTGGAATAAAGTAAAACGTGGCATCTATAGATAACATAATAGCTTTCTACCTTTCATGGAAAAAGACCATATTCCCAGAACAGTTATTTACGGAGATATGTGTATAGCCTACATTCAAACAACGATTTTACAAAAAAACTTCTTGAAGCGATTCTCTTTTACAGACCTACATGCCTGATGTATGGATGGTGTTGTCATGTGTTGTGTATATTATTTTCTAAGCAAAACAGCTTACCTTATTTCTATTACACTTATCAACAAAAAGAACTCATACTTCACACTTAGCGACTATAATTTAAAAATGCAGCATGCTAGTTAGGAACATGATTTTTGAGTAACTCAAAATGGCTAAAAAAAACTGTTTTTCTATAGACTGCTCTAGCTCTTGAAAATGCCAACTGAATCTGTAAAACACTCGTTGACCTTTACTACATCCTACCCACAAATACAAAAAAAAGTTATTACAGTTCATCACTTTAAGTTACATATGATAAAGACTACAATGAAACCACTGGATGTCAGTCAGTTAAAAACTATGCTAAGAGACAACACACTTTTCATCTAATGTACTGTTGTCCTCATCACTGCTGTTCCAATGTGATACAGTCGAACCTGGTTAATTCAAACGTATATAAATCCAACTTATGTTTAATTCAAACTTTTTTTCTTGGTACCTTCATTCTTCTATAACAAACAACAGTATAACTTTACCTACAAATCAAACTAAATTTTGGCTAATTTGAAGAAAAATATCTCAGGCAACATTTAAATCAAAAGTGGTATCAAATTAATTAATGATATTCTTCGCAACTGTATGCACAAAACACATCCTTGTGAGCCGGCACTTGCATTTCTGATAAGATTATTGTACCACATGTACATAACTGGAGTCATGGTCGGTTAGGCGAGCATCACTTGTGATACAGCATGTGTACTGCAGTTGCAGTGTCTGCCGCCAGTTTTCATGTCTACTTTGTTCTGTTGTAAGTTGCATCTATACCAAGCACCTGTCGTTTTCACTTCAGTTTGCATTCATAGAAAGGGCAATCAGTGCTAGCCTTAATCTTGTCATTACCTAAGCTTGTAGCAAATTCCTCTGCTTTCGCTCTAACGAGAGTTCCGCTTAACGAATGTTATTGTCTCGTGCCTGCTTGATACACTTCAATATGCATTCGTCGTCATCTAGATTTTCAGGACCAATGCTCTTTTTCTGTCTTTGTCACCAGGCTTAGTCACACTGTTCAACATTTTTTCTTAATTTTTTAGGTACGTTGACAGCATATTCTGCGGAATTCCAAAATGTATTGCTATGTTCAACTTCTTTTTTAGTCCGTTCTCCATTTCTAAAATAGCAGCCACCTTTTCAGCGAATGTCAGTGTTTTGTACTGTACACGTTTTGGTTTTGACAATGACATAGCGAAAGCCACAACACAAAGCATTTTACAACAGTACTTTACAAATACGGTACAGTAACATTGAGATGTTACGATAAGTCCTTTGCTGCGAAACTGAACTCTCACTGCTTTAGACATTATTTAACACTTTTAATCTTTGTTTGGTGTGTTGTTGTTGATTACAGGGACATTTCTTTCAAAATTGTTTAGGTACCCGCACACTTGGGCACAGCGGAGCGCAGCGACTTTTAAATGGATCCCCACACACTTGGGCAAAGAGCGGCAGGGCGCAATGCACGCTGCGCGCCCAAGTGTGCGGGCACCTTTCGTGGTGAAAATACCTCTCTGGATGTGCCTGCCGTAAGCACATGGAAAAAAATTTGTTGCAAATAATTGAAGACAGACATGCTAAGGATATTTTTAATGTTGATGAGACGGCTTATTTTATAGGTGTGCCTCAGACAAAACTATAACTTCTAAAGGCGAACAATGTAGTGGTGGAAAGCACAGCAAGGAACGACTAAAAATTTTAGTCTGGGCGAATATGGATGACTCAGGAAAATTGCCATCTGTAGTGAATGGGAAGTCAGTGAAAGAAAGCCGGTCGCATATGAATTTAACAAAAAAAAGCCTGTATGACAAGCAAATATTTATATGTTGCACGTTGGCCAAAAATGTTGAAAATAGAAACTAACAATAATTTTGTTTGTTGACAACTGCACTGCTCATAACACACTTCCACTCATGGAAAATGTAAAAGTTGTATTCTTTTCCCCAAACATGATGTATGTAGTTCAGCCTATGGATCAAGACGTGATAAAACATTTTAAGCACTTCTACAGACGGCTTGTGGTTCAAAGCATTCTCTTGGGTATGTACACCGACAAAAACGGCAACATTAAGACTGACCTTCTTCCAGCTGCTTGAATGTGCATGGAACGAAATGTCGGAAACCACTATCGCAAACTGCTTTTGAAAAGCTTAACCAAAGAAGGATTATGAGCTAATGGAGGCTACTGAGGAAACTGCACCTAATGTTGTGGACAACTGGGAAGATGTTGGGCATGATGCCAAAGTTCCTTATTTAGATTTGTGAACACGAACAAGAATTTAGCAGTGTGTGGTGAACTAACGGACGCAGACAGTCTTATTCAAATGTAAACATTTAGAGTTAAGACAGTTCTGTAAATACCAAATAGCTAAGTTACTTGTGTCCTGAATAAAATGGGTTAATTTTGTTTTATTAAAATTATGCTAGTGTAGCATTGTAGCCCAGCCTGTATTTTTCAATGGTCAGTTACAGACATTTCTTAATTCAAATTTTTGGTTAATTCGAATTTCTTTTGTGGTCCTTCCTTGGAGCTTCGAATTTTACTGTTCTACTGTAATTCGAAACTGGTATATAGGCCTCCATGAGAAGTTACAAGATGGAGTGACCAAATTTTATCAATTAAAAAGTTATAACTACTGTAACATTTTCATTTATATGTGTCAAACTTTTACACATCAGATAACATGTCATTTCTCCAAATAAAAAAAATGTACACCACATAGTTTTTGCATAATCAAACAAAGTCACGAAATGGTTAGTTTTGAAAAATTCAATAAAAACCACAACTCAAAGTTATACAAAAATTTACTAATTTTCATAAATTTTCAAAAAATACAAGCGTGCATCCCTATGTAATCCCACAAGTCTCTCTTGAAGTAGCACATAACATTTGGCATCACTATGAATTATCTTGGTTCTAAAAGTTAAGTTTTTTTAATTTTGGCTACACCGTAATGGCTATTTACGGTTTTGATGACTGATTATGCAAAATAATTTGGGACCTAAAAATTTTTAATTTAGCAAAATTACATATCTGATGTGTGAAAGTTGAACAGTGTTAGGCCTAAATATAAAAACACGAATTTTGATGGGTCCAAAGCCCTTAAAAAAAACAATGTGTTGAAATTCAATACATAATACCTTTAATCTTTCATTATCAACAATTCATTGTGTTTCCTTTGTGTGAAATTTGCAGTTTTTAATTTTGGTGTACCTACTTGAATCATGTAATCTCAGAAGTGCACTCAAAAAGAAATATATAACTTGCATCCATTTATTCAAAGATTGTATTTAAGGGCGCCATCTACTAGAATCGTGAAGAGGCGCGCAGACCTTTAACAATCCTGATTTTATTTGAAAACCATTCAACATGTTGTCACGCGGTTAGGCTACGAAAAGCATTTAAGGATCATAGTACAGGTATATAATTTTGTCATTAACTGTTATCTTTCCTAACAAGTATTTTTTTGTGTGTGAAAGTGACCGAATCGGGACTTTTGACGCTGATTGTTATGTAAGAGTAATCATTTTCACGATATTCTGAATATTATAGACTTGTAGAGCGACTCTTTCTCTTTCGTCGCGTACGATAAAATGATAGTGTTGTCGCTGAAAGTCCCATGGTAAAAACGGTTCAAAGCGAACCTTGCACGCTAGTTCAGCGCTTGGCTCATTGAGGCGACGCGGCATTTGATGCGCGCTTCAAGGTCGACCTTACTGCTCCGTCGCTTTTGAGCCTTTCACGCGCGGGTAGACGGCGCCCTTAATTAGCTTTCCAAAGTTTACTTACTAACACTGCACAGCAGAATTTTCTGCGTTTTTGGACATTCACTTATGAATCCATCAGTGGTTGTAACTTATATTGATCATCAGGTTGACAGTTTTTAGAAAATTTTCTGTTACGAATGAAATGGGATGAATCTGCTCATGTTATTTAACATTATACTATGATAGAAAAATGAACATTTTGGTAGCATATGTATTAGTAAATATAATTAGTATATGTATAATTGTAATCTACAAATTAAACAAAATATTAATTTTTGCAGTAAATACATATTTTAAAATACATACAATTTTCCATGTAAAAAAATTTGGTAAAGTTTACTTACATTGACTTCACATTTCACAATTATTCAAGTTATCTCAAAAGTTGATTGCGAGATTGTGTTCGAAAAATCCCCCGACTGATGTTCCAGTACACATCCACCAGATCTGACATTTCCTCCCTCTCCATTCACCACCCTGTACATCCTAACCAACCTTTCCACTGACTCCTTTCCTTCAGCATCACAGATGGCCAAAAGTTCCCTCTGTCGTCACCAGGCTGACCTTGCCTCCTCCATTTAACCTTCACCCACCTTGCTGCCCGTCTTTGCTCCTTCTCCAGCTCTCGCACATCCAATTCCATGTACGGGTTCCACTTTGCTATAGCATACTCTTAACACTGGTCGTACCATTGTAATAAACGCCTTTTCCTTCACTGCACTATAAACACCCTCCAATACCCTTCCGAGCATATGGTGTGTTGTAAGTGAATTTTCGAAAATGTGTAGGCCTATGTATCATGTACGCTGTATCAAGCGACAATTATTAGCTCTAAAACTTGTACACACAGATGAATAACAAAATGTGCAGTTCAGGGTACGTGAAGGGTACATCGACCACAACCCTTGGCATAAGAGCTTAAAACCAAGTACTATAAACCAGTACGACTGTGGCAAGCACTAAGAAGGGATTTCTCAAAATTCGAAAACTAAGGGGATGAAATGTATTTCCGAAGAAATGTAGACAGAGCTTGGCCTATCATCGTGATTAACACTTTAATGGTCCACATATAAAAATGCATGTTAGCCCATTTCAGGATTCTTTGAAATTTAACATTTAAGAGGGTGAAAAGACTTTAAATGTGTTTCCGATTAATTATTGATATCTAACTAATTCTTCAGGATAGAGAATTGGTTTTCACTTCAAAATATTGCTTACGTTAATACACAAAAAGTTATATTAGGATTTTTTTTAAATTTGATCCCCAAGCAGCAAAATATGTTTTTTATTAATTGTCTATATCACAGAAACACAATTGACTATCATAGTGATTTTTACTTCAATTGGTTACGTACACAAATGTCTATGACAGGACTCCAAGATGTTTCAAAATTCTTCAATAAAAAGAGCGAACATACGTGAAATGTGTTTTTGAATATTCCTTCATATCTATCACACCAATCGAGATATCAAAGCGCTCTTTGCTTTACATTGATGCTTTTGTGAATATCCCAGATACCACTAAAATATATTTTCTGAATTCAGCCCCACAGAGGTTAAAAAAAAGGGTAAAATGTATTTTTATACACAATCAATATATATTAATCCTATTGATTTTTATATAGCGACGTGATTTTAATTTAAGATAGATGCTTACTCAAATACCTGAAAAAAAAAAAATTTCAGGAATTTTTGTAACTCCCCACCTAAGGAGGTGAAAAGTTATTAAATTAATCGCCAATATATCTGGAATCCAATGGGCTATTGTCGTGTTTTTCACATCCAAGAGACACCAGTTAAAACAACAGTTAAAAGGTCTAAAATGTGATACATAGATATTTCGAAATTCAGTCTCTTATGAGATGAAAAGACATGGAATATGTATAAATAAATCTTCCATATATATCAAACCCATCGAGATATTCAGCTTATTTATGCTTCAGGACTATGATTACGAAAATGGCAGTAAAAAGATTTTAAGATTTTTCAAAATTCAAAACTCTCAGTACCATACAGGGGTTATAAGTGATATTTATGAATGATCGATTTTGCTTTGGCTGAATGTCTGTCATGATTTTCACTTCACTTTGATACTTGAACAAATATTTAAGGTGTCAAATTAAGATTTTTCGAAATCCAACACCTAAAGGGATGAAATGACAAAAAAAAAAGTTTCCTATCAGCAGATTATATTTATCAAACCAATATAGATATTGAGGTGTTGTTCGCGTTAGAATGATGCTTACGTAAGTACCTAAAAAAAGTAAAGCACTTTTTTTATTATATAAGATCACTTAATTAAGAAGAAAACTTACGCTTATGAACTTTCAGGGCAAACAATTCGAAAAGCAGCCAGAAATAAATTATACAGGAGTGTTATTTCACAGTTCTATCCATAAGTGGTGTTATACAACTTCTATGTGTCAAGGAAATTACTACTTTATTTTTTAAATCAGTTTTCATTAACAATTTTGACGTTATGCGGCGCAGTTGTTTGTAGCTCTGATCTATTGTTCGGAAGGTTCTGGGCTCAAATTCCATTAAATTCTGTACAAATGTGCAAGTCTAACACAAAAACTGCAAGGAAGATGAAATTAGTGCAATTTCGATGAAGTTCAAAAGTGGTAAAAATGGATTACGCATTCCATTAGCTACAGAAGTTCCTCGACAGCACTGGGCCACGTGTACCATCTCACTAACCTCAAGGCTGGGGCACCAAATAAGCTTATATTTCTGCGAAAAATTATCCTGTCTAAATTCCTTAATGCCACTTAAATTCAAGCAAAGGTTTTGCAAAATCAATATGTTACTGAGGCACCATCACCAATGGTTGTGCTCGGAGGAAATCAGTCTTAAGACTACGTAAACTATGTATTTTGTTTGATTAGCCTCTTACATTCAAGAGTTTTGTAACTACCCCACGTCAACATATAACATGAGGCCAAGGCTAAGTCGCTGTTAGTTGCAGCAATAAACTTACGACTGCTCTTCACGTAGACAGTTATATAATTACTTATCTATGCAGCAGAGTTCACTCAACTAGCAGATTTATCTATCTAAAACTTGATGACTGAACTACCTTTCTGGTGTACAAAAAGGTTTTTCAACTAAAGTAAATAATATCTGCTCTGAGTAATACATGCGAGGAAAGCTGCGGCCACACTGCTATTGTGCACAGACCTAATTGCCTTACATATTTTAACCGTGCATGTAAATAGCAAACCAAAGGAAATCCCTATCTTCAATTTAATAAATTTGTTAGAAAGTTGACTCATTTAGATCATCGTTGTCCTTCTGAACTAGATAAAAAACCTGTAAGATTGAAAAAACCTTGGATACATCTGAAATCAAAACATGATACAAAAATTAGCTAAATCTTTACCTAAAAATAAGAGACATAGTTAAATTGTCCTCCTAACTAATCATACATAGGCCTACTCACTTCACTGCAACTACAGCTGTGGGACAGAGAACCTAATCAACCAACTCAATGCACGTAGTGCGATGCTGAATACATTGGCCTCACCACAAACACACTAAGACAGAGGATGAATGGACACAGGTCCGATACCAAACAAGCAACAGCCAGTTCCAGCCTAAACCTTCAAGGTAAACCAGTTGCTGCACATGCAGTCTGCCACAAACTTTCCTTTGATTCCTGTTATAACACCAGAGTTGTGAGAGCAATACCGCCTTCAGACAACAGTGCATAACTGAGACGCTGGGAACTATCCCACCATCAGTACATCACAAAATCCATAAAACCACCCGGCCTCAACACCCAATAACTTTCAAATTTCCCGCCACAACCTAGTTCCCCCTTCGGCTGCTAGGTGTACTAGTTGCAAACACCGCGAGCAATCACTTGCAGTCCGAAGATGCTGCCCTAGCCAGCGAAACGTCACAACCACGCATTAGGCCAAAAAATGTATTGGCCATCTGTGTTTTGTGTTATCCCACCTGCAAGTATGATTCTGTCTCCATGTTTTAGTAATTAGTAGCCTAGCGGCCGTTCCCCACCTTCTCTTTGCAATGATGAGATTGGTAACTATCAGCAGAAGCTAATGAACACTGCATTTACAGTGTTGTCGTACGAGTGATGGATAGACATTGTTTAAGAGAATAAAGACGTGATGTGGATGTTGCAGTTAAGTTTGGAATATTTCTCATTTCTATGACATCCTCACAAAATAACATGGCTCAGTCTGTGTTCGAATTGCTCTTCTGAGGACATGGTTTAAATGTGTTTCATACACCTACGCTAAATTTGATGCACAATATATATGAAAAAGCCAGAACCACTTTCCCTAACATCAATGCAGCAGATTTTCAAAGGTGGCGGCAACAATAGGAGATAAGCAGGCTATATTGTGAGGGTATGGGTCTACGAGGTACTAATACTATTTCACCCAGAGCAAAAGTTACAATACTGTTGCATGCAATAGGAGAGAAAGCTGTTGATATGCAATATTTTAATCATCAGTTAAGAAGATAAAGATTACCTACATTAAAATCTTAAGATTTTTTTTAAATCTTTTGTCTCACAAGTAAATGAATTAAGTACAAATTTCAATTTTGTCAACCTGAAAAACAGGTACTATGTGAACCTAGCCTGGACTTGGCAATATGTCAACATTTGCGGGGCAACAGAAGTTGTGAGGTAACATGTGTAGCAGCTGCCAGGTGGTGTTGTTTACAATGTGCAAAAGATAGAAACTTCTGGTAACTGGCATACTTCACAAGAGCAGTTGCACAACACAGTAGGCACAAAATGAAGATTCCAGAATAGAAGACACCCTCAAAAAGATAAACAGTAAGTACAAGTGAACTGCAAATTTCGTGGAATGAATCGCTCAAGGGGTAAGTGTCCAGCTTATGGAAAACAATATCATAGATGAGGAAAAAATTACAGTTACAGCAGCATACGTTTTACCACCCGGCACAGGCTTGATGTTGTAAAGGAAGAAAATAGCTTAGCAGTAAGCTCCCTGAACTTTCCTAACGCAAAAATAGTATGGACTGAAATTCTCTCTAATAATGAAATTTGTGTTGTTTTTATGTTTTTAAACTAAAAACAGGTGCTCAGGTTAACATTCTGACTGTGACTGTAGCTTCTAGGTTAGGTATGGTAATTGTACCTTCTAAAGTAAGGTTATTAAATTGTAATGTTGGCGATAAAGACACTGTTGGAGAAGCTGTGGGGAAATGGAAATAACTAAATAAAGGTACAAAATATTGTTACATTTTTGAGAGCACAAACTTACGGGCAATTCCCATGAGTTATTTTGGGATAGAGGTCTTATAAATAAAAAGAGTTAAATTAAGTACTGGATTTAATAGCTCACAAATCTACGAAATACCCAAAACAGTAATCAACTATAACTCTCACAACACAATTAGTTATGAACACAATTAGTACTGTTCCACAGAACGTTAATTAACTTTGACAATTAAAGCACAAGAATATTTATCATTAATCAATTAAAGACTACAAATCACAATAAAAGTTCAGTCATATATGGAAGCAACAGTTACTCTCAAATAATGACAATGTACAACCTTAACAGTCCTAAGGGAGGATGGCTCACCATGTACAGTGCAGCACCCAGAGTGCACCACTGTCTTCACTCTTGAAGTCTTCGGTTCGACTCCCGTAGCACACCTCTTCTTCACCTGTCGACACGCAGCAGAAGTCCTCTTGTCTCACCCAGTACTGCTTCGAAGGTATGTGCCTGTAGCCTCGCAGTAGACTCCGACGTCACCAAGACGTCTTCCTGACATCACCAAGATGTCTTGCTGACATCACCAAGATGCCCTCACCAGCCTCTCTGCACAAGCTTAGCACCTCCTCCGAACAGAACCAATAGCGAACTCTCTAAGCACTTCTTCTCTTGAATCACCAGGTAGACAGTCTCCTCAAGTCACCAGTTACTGCCCTCCTCAACACAACACCGTCAGTGTTGTTCTCCACAGCTCACCACCTCTGTAGCACTCCAACACAACACCACAAGTGTTTTTCATCCTTCCTGCAGCCCGCTGGCGTCACACAGCCTCGACACCGACCACTGCCGTCGTGCTGCCATCCTCGAGACGCCATACCTCGTCAGCTCAGTCGTGCCGACACACAACACCTTAGTGTTGTCTGTCCCTTCTCCAGGGCGTTGATGTTACTCAGACTCGACACCGACTACCGCCGCGTGTTGGCATCCTCAAGACGCCACACCTCGTCAGCTCTGTGGATGTTACATCAGCCTCGATGTTGTCGTGTTACCGCCCCCAAGGCGCTGGGTCCTCAACTTTGCATCGCTGTCAGCGTCTTCTCTTGGCCCGTCATTTCTCACGACGTCCATTGTCGTCCCGGTGGCAATGCCGCCCCTAAGGGCGCTGCCTCACACCACTCTGTCTCACTTCATCTTCACGACTCACTACTAAGACTCCACAAGACTCTCACCTTCCGACTCCGCACAAGACTCTGCAATACTGACTCTCTTCCAGACTACGACTTCCTGACTCTCCACAACTGTCACTTCCTAACTCTCTTCCAGACTGCCTCATGTTGCGCAGTTCAGATGCTTTTATACGGCCCCTTCAATGACGTCAATGGCTGATGAAATACGGTGACCTGAAGTCTAAAAATAGACATTACCTCGGTTGTACTTGTTGATAGTCACGTATTCGCACTGGCGTCATCGGGGAAACCCAGTGACGTCTCTCGGGAGATGCGACATAGCTGTGAAAACCCACGACATCACTGGTTGACTAACAGGGCTGACCACCCAGCATGATGTAATGTGCCTGCTGCCCGGCCAACACGCAACAATATTATATAAATTTCCAGGTTGTTGCTTATCAGGCAGCTTGTATTCTGGGACTGCCCATGAAAACTGCACTGAATTTGCTGTCGGTGGGTGAAGAGTTAAACACTCGGGCAAGGGATTGTGGTTAGTTGATACAAAATTATCGCCATTTGTTTAAAGGCATTGGGGAAATTGGGTATGTATATTATAAGATTAAACTAAAAGAAAACAGTCTACCACTAGCTTCATCACCCAGAAAACTGCCATTTAAGCTATAGGATACGATAAAACAGGAACTAGACAGGATGAAGGGTTTAGGGGTAATACTTCGAGTCAATGAACTAACAGAATGGCTTAGTTCTTCGGTTATAGTACAAAAGCAAGACAAGTCTCTAAGGTTGTGTTTAGACCCAGGTAACTTAAATAAGTGTGTCGTAAGGGAAATGTTTAAATCTGCTATGTTTAAGAAATCTGTGATGCCTGGGGTTAAGTTATTTTCTGTTCTGGATGGAAATAAAGGATTTTATGTGATCCCATTAGGTGAGGCAAGTCAACATTAACTGCAGGAATGTACGTATGTGATCTTTGGAAGATTTCCGCAATGGGGGTGTATGACCAACTAACTGAATGGTTTTGTTGAATATATGCCATTGCTTGAGATGTTGAATTACAGAAAATCCACAGTAACATAAAAGGACTACGCACGAGAAAATGAGCAAGAAAAATATGAAAGGAACACCAGAAGCCAGAAATGGCAGTAGACAACAAACATACAAATAATTCTGAAATATGACTAATATAATGGGTAGCCTATACAGTACAAAAAAAAACGGAGAAGGACCAAACAAGGTAGGCCTACACGACAATGGCAACACAAATAAACAATGCGACAAAAATGGTAATGGACAAGACAAAAAATAACTAATATAACAGACGATAATAGTAGGCTCCCTTCGACGGCAACAGATACAACATTGCGGGAACTGTTATCTGTTCCCATCTTCAGACACACGAACAATATGAGGAATTCCAGCAGACTGACAGAAACATCTGGAAAATTTAAGATCTTAGTCTATATGGGAGTGTTTGCATTTTATTTTTCATCCCTTGGACTGTGCAATGTTACAGTATAGGACACGTCAGTTACGCTATGAACAAATTTACATTATTTGCATTGACAATTTTGAAAGTTAGAGCCTATTGATATCACAAGCTTCAGATATACAATTTAGACATACATATGGGAAGGAAAACAAAATACCTCTTTTACAAAACTATATGCAAAAAAACCTCTTACAGAAAACTATAAACAATTAGAATTATACAGAGAAACATACATGTTTGGATAACATAATTATAAAATTATACATATACATGTGCATATAAGCTACATACCGGTACGGCACAAAAACTGATTTCTTTGCAAACACAGTATTTTCGTAAAATAAAATACCACATATCGTTACATAATACAATATAGTAAGGAAAAGCCTATTATAATATTTATCTTATATGTAATTCGGTAATGCATACTTTTAGAATTTCTATTTTGAATTAATTTTAATGCCAGTGACATGTGTCATTACCTATTTTGATATCAAAATACTCAGTCACAGAATATAGGGGATGTGCATGTGGAAAATTTTAAGGCTGGATTTAAATGATTTATTACTACTGTGACGTGCACTGGCACGTAGCACTTACTTGGCCTCTTATCATACAGTAATTTCAATTTTTTTTGTCTTAATTGATGTTTTCTTTTCTTTGTTGTTAATAACAAATTAAGTAGGCCAAATTAACCAGGTATAAGGATGTATACGGCGGGATCCAACATATTAATTGGGGATGCGAGTAGAGAAATGTGCATTAA
>PNEQ01126643.1:0-32299 GCA_003012365.1 Medauroidea extradentata | reverse complement strand
GGCTCGAAGGTAAAAACTTTTGACGTCAGGTCATCGTCACTGTCTGATATTGATTCCTGCTTGATGGTGAATGTGTCTTGCGAACGAAAGCCTTGGATGTTACAGTACATGTTACTGTGTGCAATTTACTTGGGAAAAACGTCACTACTCGGTCTCGCAGGTAGGCATCTTAAAAGTACTGCTGTCACTAGATGTGATGCTTACTGTAGTGGATGAAGTGCTGGTCGTTGACGAGCGTCGTAGCGCCTTGCACTAACTCCTGCAATGTGGCGTGTCTGGAAGCGAAGTATGGCCCTGGAAATACTCCTTGAATGGAAAACAGTCGAGAATGTCCTCGTTTCTTTTAGATGATCTGGCAGGAACTTGTACACTGATGGTACCTCGTGCGGTGCGTAGATGAGAAGAAATTTTTTGGCCAAGTACGGTAGCTCGTTCTCCCTGTCTAGCAATGTTAAAGATTTATACCTTCCATATGCCACTATAGCAGATAATATTTTTTGTCCGGCTGAACAACAAGCATACATTTCATCTGAAGAGATGTTAATACTGGCGAAGAACACACTAAGTTGCTGTTTTTTTTATGCTATTTGACACTGGATGTTATGATTACAAAAGTAATTGGTGTTATTTTTTAAAGTGTCTGATGGTGTTATAAGAAAATGCATAAATTCACATTTGAAAAGGTACTGTACGATTGCACGGTATTAAGAATGTATAGCAATCGCTTTTTAATAAATAAAGCTGGCGAATGAATGCCCATAAGACATTTTCGATAAACAACACAAAGTGCGTTTGCACACACACTTGTATTCACTTCAGTCCAAGGATCAGTCTCTGCTAATGATGTAAATGTATGCCAAACGCCCGTACATCTCTTGTGGCATAGTAATGGCGTTTGGAGCTTCCCTCCAGTAATTTCGTGTTCTAAGTCACGTTTTTTATAGTCATATTTTGTTTTGATGATGAGTTCAGAAGCTTCCTTCTTCATATTATGCATCGATATGGGGAATTTCATTTTAGGCCTACAAAGACCTACAGCACACTCGTCGGTGTCACAGTCTCGTACTGTTAGCGAAACGACTGCTCCATCGCTGTATCTTCTCTCCATATTGAAATGTATGTCATTTTCACATCTTTCAACAACGAGTTTTACGAATGCTTCTGGGGTGTACGTAACTCCATGTAACACTACATCAACAAAGTCGTATTCTTTCAAAGGTTTAAATGTGTCTGCCTGCCTGGAGGTAAGTGTATGTACTTGCTGTGGTATCAGTCTTGAAGAAAGGTAAACATCGCACAAAAAATGTGAGCACTGTGAAGACCATTCAGGAAATCCACGTCTTTGCACAACATGTGTATGTCCGTTACATTTCTCTCTCCATTCGCACACTGTTTGTTTTGCTTCCTGTTCGACGAAGTGTGCATGTGAATGAGTTATGACCACGAATTTCAGTCACTTTTTCACCATTTTGCTGTAGCAACAAATCGTTCAGTGTGCACGAAAGTACCGAGTATGGACGAATATTAATAACGATGTCGCACGATAGTTCGTCTTGTACATAGTATCCTTCGTATGAACCGTAACACAATACCAAGTGAATATCGCCATCACAGAACTGAATTTGTAAAACTCCTTTACCATCTCTAAAACATACTCTTCTGTAGCCCACCATTACGTCCGTGTACTGGAATGTATCTTCTGATCTGAATAGTGTGTATGTAGAAACGTTAGACTCACCCATTTCAATGTCTTCGTTACTGTAGTCGTTGGAGAGTTGCGAACTTGAAGGGCTCAGTGGTGACATGTAGTTGCTTGTAGAGTTCACTGGTGGAAGATGGTACATGTTTATTTTGGTCTGAAGGTTCTGATGAGTCCAATAAATTTTTGCTTTTCCCTGGTTCTTGACTTTCTCGATACTTGTGTTCTGTGACGGAGACCTTCTTCATATCAGTTGTAGACCACCAGAACTCTGCATGTGGCTGCCAATGAAGAACGGATCAACTCTTCTCTTCCTGCTCTAATGCAGAACAATGATGACTTTTTTCTGACACAGATGGAAGAAAATGCCGGTGCGGTAGAACAGTACGGTAACTATATGCACTTCGACGTGACTTACTGGTTTGCAGATGTACGAGTGTAAATTAATGGTTATACTTTTAACTACAAATGAACAAACCACGATATGAACTGAAATGAAAGAGGTAGACGATGGAGACTGCTCGTTCCCTTCTGTTACGAGGGTTTATAAAAGTGTAGAAATATGGGAAAGAGAGGAGACAAGTGACCATTAGAATGTGAGAGAAGGGGGTCTACTGACCAATCAAAAGTTAAAAGGGGAGGGGCATATAAGTTGTGGATGAGAGGAGAAGGGATACTAATAAAATGTAAGTACACAGAAATTTATTTAGGTGATGGTGGGATATATGTTAAGATATAAAATAGAAGCATTGGGGGGGGGAAATCGTATGTAATTTGCTAGCTTATTTGGGCTAAGGAGAAGGACAGTGTATAAAGTTAAATGTATTCTAACGAGAAGAAGACGTTAGCTTGCGATTGGTTACGATAAGAAAAATAATGTTATGTGGGGAAATCGTACATAAAGCAGAAGGGAAAATAATGTTTTTTTTTGGAAGGGGCAAGATGGGGTGGAGGGGGGTGGTAGCTTGAGCGGGTTACAACACGAGTGTCGTTGGGAGGGGAAAGTAGGGGAAGGAGGGGGGGAAATTCATCACGTAACTAACAGACAATTAAAATAAAGGAATGGGCAGTCGTAGGGGAGGGGGAATAAGTAACTATATACATATAAAAAGTGGTGGGGGGTGTCAGTGTGTCGATGGAGCTCATCCGGGAAAGACGTGTCAGTAGTTGATTTAATTAAATAATTTTTATATGAAAAGTTTCTTTTATTAAATAGTTTTTTATTAAAAAGATTTATTAAAATTTTATTTATTAAATGCGTGCGGGGTTATAATGTAATGCGAAATCGAAAAATTTTCAGAAGAAACACCATGATGGCGGCCGGAAACAAGATGGCATCCGGAAACAAGATGGAGGTAATGTTTTTTTTTCTCGAAATTTTTTGAAAATTTAAAAATTTTTAAAAACTTTTTTTTTTTAATTTCAGAATTTTTGGTAATTTTTAAATTTTTGAATTTTTAAATTTCTTTTTTAAATTTTGGTAATTTGACACTCAAGGTCAAGGTCACAGTTATAGGTCAAGGTCATCCAACATGGTATCCGGGGGGCATCACGTCACAACACGGCGGGGGGCACCTCACTCGAGCGGGCACCTCACATCGACTCCATGTCCCAGAACCGGCTAAATCATACTACTGTTCCGATACTGCTGACGGCACTGATAGTCACTGATGGTTGGTTGATGATGATATCCTGTGCGACGCTACATCCGTTTACCGAGATTACCGATTTTACTGGCGCTTCAGATGGACACAGCTTCCCAAACCTTAAATACACACAATGTTTAAGCTGCGTTGTGAAAAAACTAAGAAAACCATATCAGTCGTAAGTCGTGCTAGATATATCAATATGCTAAATATATACCTACCCACTTAATTTTTATATTAAATACAATGTACACAACAAACAAAATTAACATTATTGTTCATCGCAAGAATGATATCATAGATATGCCAGAGATAGTTGCTAGGCAACGCACATTGTAGTAATGTCCATGAGTAATATTTACTGATTTAACATTCTGATATCTATTTACTGACGTAGAAAATATTTTGCTTATTTCTGACACCATTCCCTTAAGCCCAGTACTCACGGACATCTTTCTTGTACCTAAAAGTAAGCATCAAATGTGTACAAGAAAGAGAACACTAGCTAGTGTTCTAGCTAGTATCCTACCAAATTGATTGTTTAGTTCACACGGCCAACTTTCTTGTACATTCAAGTATACACCAATAAAATTTTGGATACATATTTTAAGGGTCCATTTCGAGTACTGGAGGTAATAAGTGCAATACTTATTGTACCTACACCAAAAATAAGCTTTAAAATGTAAAAATGGAACTACTGTCTCTAGTTAATTATATCCAGATGTAAAGTGACATGATGCACAATCAGCAAATATTCCTTTATTATCATATTTTGTTCAGCAAAGACACTATTTATTTAAAAATACTTTGTATTTGTAAGCTATTTTGTTCAATAACATTCGCGCCTGCATAAAAATGGTTTGTTAATATTAGACTAGTATAAGAAAGATAATGAAAAATAGAACTGTCCCTATCCCGCACTAGCTAGTATACAAGTCCTTGTATGCTAGTTACTAGTACGCTCGGTGGCCATTTACACGATACAAGTTCGCTACAAGTCAAGGTGAACAAGAACGTGTTCACCTTCTTGTACAAGAAAGATGCCCATGTGTACTGGGCTTTATTGTTCACTGACACTGGCGAACTGTCAGTGATATCAGTGAATAATGGAAGGCGGCCATAATTTGACATATGCAAGATGTGTGGTCAATCTTTGATTCAAGTCCTACAGGGTTTTGAATACTTTCATATAATTAGAAAAATCTTGATTTTTTTGAAGTCCTAAAATATATATTGTAATTTTTCTAAAAATATTATTACCTGCAAATTGAAGTTTAAAAATATTCCTTTTAATTATTATTAATATTGTTTCATTTTATTTATAGATGCAAGATAAAAATATGTAGACGTAACTCAGAATTCGCACGCACTGCTTTGAATAAGTATAGGCGAGATGCATGCCGACTAGTTTGTTATTTAGTCTCCAAAAATAGTTTCGAAAGGGAGCTCAATTCTGAATACATAGTGTTGTAGAGGAAGGTTGTTGCTTTAATTTGACGTTGATGTGTGGTCAATCCTGGGTTCGAGTAGTACAGGATTTTCAATATTTTCAAATAATTAAAAAAATCGTGATTTTTAAGTCCTAAAGTAAATATTGCGATTTTTCTAAAAATATGTAATCGCTGAAAATTGAAGTTGAAACATACTGTATTCCTTTTAATTATTATTAAATTCATTTTATTTATAGATGCGAGATAAAAATATCTAGACGTAACTCAGAATTCACGTGCACTGCCTTGAATAAGTACAGGCGAGAAGCACGCCGACTTTTATGATATTTAGTCTCCAAAAAAAGTTTTTACCGGGAGTTCGATTCTGAATACATAGTGTTGTAGGGGAAGATTGTTGCTTTAATTTGACGTATGTGTGATGTGTGGTCAATCCTCGGTTCCAATCCTGTAAGGTTTTGAATATTTGCACATAAACTAAAAATTGTGCTGTTTAACGCCATGTAATTTAAATTGTAATTTTTATAAAAAAAAATTGTAACACCGTTAGCTTCAAGTTGAAACCAAATCCCTTGAATTATTATTAATATGGTTATAGTTTAATAACAGTTAGTAGGGGGAAATAGGGGCTCCGGTGACAAGAGGCTGAAGGCTGCAGATTCTTGAATTCGCGTCCGCCATCTTGGGTGATGTCACCAATGCCATCTTGGTTTACGCCACATTCAAAAATGTCCAAAAATAATTTTGGATCCATCCACCATCTTGGAATAGTTCCCCCCCTCCCAAATTTCAACATGTTTCCATATATTGTAAGACTGCCGTGCCCTTTCCTTCATGTGGTAACAATCTATATCAGGCGCAACCAAGTCACCTAGTTAATGCGCTGGTCTCAACTTGCGCACTAGATACTACCTGAAGTGATGGAGCGGCTGCACACGAGAGTCACGCATCACCGGGCTAAATGACCCAAGCGATTAGGCACCTGTACAGTCCAGCGCCTCGCGAGGGCGAGACGACGAAACTGACGCCCTACCCTGACCAGCTCATCACCTCGAGTTTCAACACGCTCAGAGTTTATGTGCACAGTCATCACAGACTGCCCTCTAGGCACCCCAGTAGCAGTTTTATAACATTCCCAGTAAAAAGAACATTTGCCTTTAAATAATAACATAGGAATTCAGTTTTAAACAAATATATTTTTTTATTCCTTCATATATAAGAATTCAAATTATTTATATGTAATGTCTGATTGACAAATCCAACTGTCATGGCTTGCATTGAGCCGAAGCCTTCGCACTAGCACTTTATTTCCTTTCTTTTTCAATACCTTCTCTACCAAATACGTGTTTGGTTACTTGGTAACTTGAATTTCTTCACTGTAGAAGCCTCCTCGAATAACCTTGCCTTCCACATCTTCTAGGTAGTAGGTTCTTGGTTCGCGGTGACGAATCTTGACTACTTTAAATATTTCAGTGCTCCAGTTACGTGTGTAGCCTTTCGTAAATGTTCCCTTCACTCGCGATATTCTTACATAGTCTCCAACCTTCGCTTTGGGTTTGTGCAGGTCTAGTTTCTTCTCATTTTTATAAACAGTGTGGAGTAAAGAGTTGTCATTGGAATCTGTAGGCTTCATGTTTGTAGTTCGATTTACTTTATGATTATATTTTGACACAAGCTTAGGTAATATATCCATCCACTTGTAGCTTCCTTATGCTAAAAATTTTTTCCAAATTTCATTCTTCAAAGTAAGATTAAAGTGTTTGCGACACTAGTGTCAAGATCACTGGGTAGCGTAGTGGTATATTTTATGTTTTGACATCAGTGCTTGAAATTATGAGTTGCAGAATTCTTTGCAGAGGTCAGAATGTAGATTCTTGCTTGAACCTTTATCTTATAAAAAATATTCACTGCATTTGTTAAATCCCTGCCACTATTAGTTTTTATGGTCACAGCCCACAAATATTTACTGTAGCAGTCAGTAATAGCCAGAATGTACTTGTAAACTTTATACTTGCAAGCATAAGGAATCATTTCAATCACGTCTGGTTGATACAAGTCCTTCAAACCAAACACCTGTATTTTACATTGAGGCCAGTTTCACCTAGCAGGCTTGTGAAACTTGCTAGAAGTATTTTGGTGTCCCATTCTATGTACCCGTCTTCACGCAATTCTTCGATGATGCTAGATGTTTCATTTGAATGACAATTATTTCCAGTCTGCTGAGAGGCAATTAGTATATATCTGTCTACAATTTTGTTAACATTATTCCAATTAACATATTCTGGAAGTCTCCCGTATTCCCTTTTATTACGTAGATTGAGACAAGAACCTAACAATGCTCCACACACATCTCTGCACTCTCTGCAACCATCTCCTCACACAACTATGCATGTTACCCACAAGACTATGCATGCTACACATGCTCCATAACCATCTCCTCACACAACTATGCACTCTCCACATATGTCTCTAAACCCATTTACTTATGCTGTAGATGATTCCACACACTCTCAACACACACATCTCCACATGCTTCACCCCCACACCATGTTAAACACTTAATATACAGTAGGAAGTTGATGTCCCCATCTTTCTACATACTACAATTTTACTACACCAGCACTATATTGTAATTTGTTATACTACATTTTAATTAATTTACTAACATACATTATTAAACCACCATTCGACTCGAGCTATCATTATATTTTAGATGCTATTCATAACACAACTCAACCTCCCAGATCAGTTTCCAAGCCTGATAAATAGCATACCATTGCCAAATGCTCATGAAATCTAGTTATAGTCTCATTGCTAACAACCTCATAGCACTCTTCACCACAAGGACAGCATTTTACATTTCCTTCCGAACATAGATTATCTTTCTTACAACCAACACATACTCTGCACTGGATGAAGCAGTATGTCTTCTACATATATTAAAGAAAGAAAACTGTTTAGTTTATAAACACATGCCTTACGTACACATGAAACATTAACCTAAATGTGGAAAAAAAAAAAAAAAAAAGTGGAAATAAGAGACCACTTGAAGAAATTAACTTAAAGTGACTTAAAAAACAAAAATGGACATTTAGTAAAGCGAGGACTTGTTGTATAATTTTTAAACTTTGATTTAACTTATTAGTTTTTATTATTTAATACGCTTGATTAATTTCTCATGAATATAACAATGGCTTCTAGAAGTTCAAAGTCATGAAACAAGTCATATTTAGGAACACTTTCCAGAAGTAAGTGCTAGTACTTTGATAGCATTTTCTACTGACCTGGTTATTGTCAAAATTTGTTAGATTACAGGATCTTCAGGACAGGACAATTAACTGTTCCACTTGTAGTTTCCTTATCTTCTACATTTCTATGCAATGGAGTAACAATGAATAGTGACTGTGAGGCCGAGCACCAACTCTCAACTTTCAAATCTGGATTACTTGGAAAGGAGGGGGCTTGCGACATGCGAGCCACTCTGGAGACGAGTAACTTGCGTGTCACTTTGGCGAGTTAGTTGTTCATTTTGAACTAGTTATTTGCAAACTGTCACCACTATTTGCTCTATGGGATACTGTTTTATAAATACCTGGTTTGAGGAATAGTATTCTATTATTACTTAGAATAATGGTAACTTAAAATGGAATGTGATACTAAAAAATAAAGATGTACAATGGTATATCAATTTAAAAAAAGAATGAGACATAGTTACGATGCATTGTACTTTACTTCTGTTGCATCATTCCTACTGAAAAGTTAGGGGTGGGGTTATACAAAGAATATATATATTTTTTCTGAAATCTGGAACCAAAAAATTGGAGGATGGGGCTAAACACACACAAAAAAAAAAAAAAAAGGGGGGGGGAATATACACTACTAAATATGGTATTTCTTCCTAAAATTTGTTTCCATCAGTACGCGTAGGCCATTTTGGGTAGAGGTTGGAAGATGTCTCTCTTTGCAAGTTTAGGCCGCAAGAGCAATCCCCACATGCTGTTTTTCATACGTATTCTCTGGAGATTCTCGGTGCGTGTTTTACAAGACTTTTTATTTTAAGACTCAATGTTCTCCCGAAGAACAGCGCCACTGTAGAAGATTGAAATGTGTATATTTAAACTAGGAAATTCTGTGAAAATGGTGAATAGTAGAGACCTTTCTTTAGTAACCGAACGTGTCAATCATTCAGGTTCATCGTAAAACTGAGATTATCCACTGCGTTTGGCCAGGCACATCATTCAAACAGGAGTGTGACAATTGGCTGCCCTGTAGACAAGAGCTGAAACCTGAGGTGATGTACGGTTCTGTAATACGGCAGGTGACAGCTCTGCCGGGCTGACTCTCCGCAGTCTAGTGACTGGAAATTTGGTGCTTCTTTGGGACATTGTTTATTTTATTTTTACTGTCCATATTGTCAGCGGTGAGTAAATATTAATGTAATGTCTTGTGGATATTTACTATTCAGAATTAATCACAATTTAACTTATTTATTCAGGGCTACCATGACTGTAAAAAAATAATTTTCCTAATGTCCTAAAGTCACTCCTGCTTACAGTGTATGTTGTTTAGGGTTACTATTTGTATCTTGCATATAGTGAGATAAAAAACAAAAATAAATGTGAAAAATCAATTGAAACTGCAACATTGTGTGAGAATGTGAGTGCCAGCTCCTGATGGAGAAAAAACCACTACTTTCCTTTTCCTTCTACTCTTACTGGCAACCTCTGTTCTTCTGTTACCTTTGGTGCCTAGCAATATATTACATTTCTCTCATCATAACTACTTGACCTTCTCTCTCAGCATCCCTTCAGTTTACAATGCCAATACAGCCAAAGCCAATACAGCCAATGCCAACAACATCTGCTTATGCTTGTCTATGTCCCGTTTGAGCTGCTTCACATCAATAACTATGCAATACACAAACAATGCAGTTGAAATCATGTGCTTATTATGCAGTGAGGTTTAAACATGCAATCAAAAAATGTTTTAAACATATGGAAATTGTATGATTGTTCTGCAATTTGGTGTGGCTAAAATGTCTGTGGTTGGAAGGAAAATACAAGAAATCTAAATTTCTGGTATCCCATGGTAGTTTGGCTATCATTTAATGGCTAAAATCCCAGCATCCAAACTGAAAATACAAATCTGCAATAAATAGGGCCAAGAAGCAGCTTTTGCAGTGTTTGCAGTTTTCTTCCTGCCACAAAGTCTTCTTTGTTTCCAGGTAAGGTGAAGGTTAAACATCCTAGGTCACAGTGAGTAGAGGCGATACAGCTTTGTTTAGAGGGTAGGGTAAGTAGCCATTAAAAAAAGCGATAAGAAGAGTATAAATATGTAAACAAACATTGCTAGCTCACCAGGTCTGCAGGCTACCCTTTCCAGCATGCCGGCAGTGAGCAGGCGACTAGGGGGGGGGGGGGGTTGAAAAATTATGAAGTCATAAATTTAGTGTAAACATTTTCTTTCGGGTCCTGTTGCATTTCATTATATCAAGGTTCTAATGTACATCTAAAACAATTTTTTTTATATTGAATACAAAGTTATTAATTTCCATCAAGACAATAGAGATTCAAACTGTGGTTAGTAATTTTAACTCTCTATCAAACTATAGTACTAAAAGTACAGGCAGAGAATTTTATATTAGTAAGTTCAAGAAAATTGTAATATTTACTCTTAAATTAAATAATTAAGCAGCCAAAAGGTGTGGCAACAAACAAGATGGCATACTACTGTATTTTCCATTTTATTAGTAATGGTCAAAAAATCGTAAGATTAAGGATTTTATTGAAAATAAGTCTGTGAGTCCACCATTTATAATATCTGTCATTTAGTCTTTGTAAGAGGCTTGTCGTAGAGAAAAATAACACACACACACTCATATACAGTATGTGTATCATTTGTTGAGGTATAAAATAAACCTCCCCAGCAAATTTAAATTCTTTACCTTGTAGAGTTTAATTTTCAAAATCCACCTCTTTTATACTTTTTGTAATGGATTTCAGGCAACTGCAGCGTCTTCAACACCACCACCCCTCTATCACAACTAACACCACCCTCGCTACTGCAACCACGCCCACCCCAAACACCCCCATTAACACTAGTACACACATCCACAAACACATGCATAATACACTTTAGGCACTGCTAACCATCATCAAATTACTTGGCAAACAAATAAATAAGAGTGTGGGAAAGAACACACATCATAGAGGAACAGGGGAAGAGAAAGCTATTATGAAAAGACACAAACATTTATTTCACATGAACAGTTATTATATCATTAATATACATTTCAGAACTTTGATGAATAAAATGTATAAATACTTTAGCATATGTGCTGCATACGAGTTCATATGTAAAACGATTACAGAAAATTATTTAAGAAAAACAATAATGCACAACTTATTAAAATAATGAATCAACATAGGCTCCTGTGGTGGAAGTGTTTGTTGACAGGTGCATCTAGGGCCTAATGAGCAACATGCGGGATGCACACATCATCCCCACAAGACGTGCATACTGCTCCACCTCCTGTATGGTTTCAGGGTCGGGACTGCACTTTGTGGCATACACGTTGAATGGCATGGCTGTGTGCTTCCATAGCACCAGCACCTGCACCCACAAACACCACGCATGTACATACACATATTGCTTCTCAAACAGTTAAAAAAATAAACATGCACACAGAGCTACTGCATTAAGTCTCATAACAATCCACGTCATTTTGGCACTGAAATAACACAAATTACCTAATCTGCTGTGACAAAAAATGGATTTCTAAATTTTACTACTAAGAGTAACTTGAATGCTGTTGCACAATGGAAACAAACATACAATCTTGCAAATTATTTAAACTAAAAAAATTAATTTACTAATATAATATAAGAAAAAAATTATAAATACAATTTGACGCCATCCCGTCACGTCCACTTGTAAATTACGTTAACGCTCGCCCCCGATTTTTAACGCTTTACTATTTAGGCCTAAGAGCACTAGTATTCGCCCGCACCTTTGCAATTTTCCGATTGCCGTTTATTTTCACGTAACGATAATATTCTAGCATGTAAGAGGTGAAGACGAAGCTTTAATTGTGAAACAGTATTTACTTACGTCCAAGTGTTTATCCAGTGTTTATTTTCCATGTTTAACTGCCGTTGTAACATTTATTAACCTGTACAAGTGTTTGTTTACAAATACGGCCGAGTGCCTTATAAGTGGTGCCAATCCCGTGCACGGACTCTGTAAATGTGCACTAAACAGTGATCACGGGAAATATGCACGTAAATATAAATTGTACTGTTTGTTATTGCTTAAAAATGTGTTTTATTATTATGTAAGTGTTTTTGTGTATTAATTATAGTGTTAAACGGCAATACGCGCATTTATAATTCAAGTCGGGAAGTTTGTTTGTATAGCAGGGTAAATTTGTGCCCAGAGAAAGTATTTCCTTTGTGCGAGTGTGGCACGCCTGTAGATGCAGACGGCCTCGAGCGGCCGAGCGGCCATTTTGCTAACGGTACTTCAGCCCTTCCCAGGGATATATAAGGAGGGCGTTGCGCCCAGATAGTCAGTCTCTAGTCTCTTCCTTCATGGGGTAAGCATCGCTCTCTCGCGGTGCTGCGCACCGGGATTTGCCGCGCCTATAAGCAACGAAGGTGTGCAGCTCGTGAAGGGTGATGTGCTCACATGGAAGGGAAGGCAGCGACCATCTGCTATACAGCGCGTCCCATGGATGGCGGATATGGGAGCACCATGCTATGGTGTTGCTGGGAATATTCAAATACCAGCTCGTGGACCAACTGGCCAGCGCTTGCGCTGTCGGGGCGTCTGGGTGGCAGGCTGAGTGACTCGTAAGAAGATTGGCAAGCAGCAGGAAGCTGTCTGTCGGAGAAGGGCGGCGGGGGACGGAGGTGCTGAAAAAATGTGAAGTGAAACGAACCGCCGTCTGGAACTTGCAGGCAGTGGAGAGCTGCTTGCGTGGGGAACTGAAATTCATCGGAATTTGGACGTCGAGGTGGCTAAGCCCTTGTCAGTGCCCTGCCTGGTTAGCAGCGGTAGCTTCGGGATGGCGTGCCTAAAACCAGCCCGAAGATTTTAGAGGTACTACAGGGAGTGGTGCCCCTCCCTCCACCCTGACATGAAAGGTACGGCTGCCAACACTGAAGAAGGAAGACGGCGACGGCGAACAGACGAGTCACTCAGCCTGGGGTGGCCTCTGGCCATGGCCGACAAACCGAAAATTATTTCTGTTGCAGACACTGCAGAGCGTGAGCTTGCTTGCGCTCGGGAGTGTGAGCGATGGCCGCTAGGAGCGCTCAGGCTCCTAGCACAAAGCTCTCTGAGCAGCGCCCTCCTCTCATTGGCTGTGGCCGCCAGTCAATGAGACGTCACAATTCCCTGACACACATCTTTCTTAACAAATTCGGAAACGAATTGTTAACTAAATATCCTACTTTCTCCATGTCCTAACAATAATTATTGTGGTTTATTCCCTGCGCGCCCTATCGCACAGCTTTTCCCAGTCCCCTACTCTATTTGTACTGGTTTTTCTGTGCCCTTATCTATCTCTTGCTCTCTTCGGGGGTGAGTGCATGGCCACAATCGCAGCCATGCCTCCAGACAATCCTGCTCAGCCCATGAGGCCCGCGACCTCCTAATACCTGCACGTTACCTAAGGCGTATAAGGCTTAGCCTTGAGACGCAACTCAATCCCTCCTTGCGATATAACTAGATATTAATGCATGCCAGAGTACCCATAGACTGAGACGGGGTACACGCTGGCGTAGCGGGATTTGGGGGCTCGCCAGATAAAAAAAAATTAGATAGTCAGTCGTCAGCGGCTCGGCCTTCGGGCCGGGCCAGCCTGGCACTCCCGCTAGAGTATGCTGGCAGCTCCCTGGGCTCCCGACTCTCGGCACACTACACACTCTACACCTTCCCACCTTAGGGGCTGGCTTCTTGCAAATGGAGCCCCCCGCCTCCCCGGAGCCGGCTTCTTGACTAAGGGAGCCCTCCACTCTACCGAGGTGACTTCTTGCCTAAGGGAGTCCCTCACCTATCCTAGAGGTGATTTCTTGCAAAGAGAAACCCTCACCCCCTACCAAGGTGACTTCTTGCCTAAGGGAGTCCCTCACCTATCCTAGAGGCGATTTCTTGCAAAGGGAAACCCTCCACCACCTACCGAGGTGACTTCTTGCCTAAGGGAGTCCCTCACCCCTCTTACCTATACACTACTAGGGAAGTGCCGAGGGAAAGGACAAAAGGGGCGCTGCCATGCACATCTACCGTGCCGCGTATTGAATTAGGGGACACACCTCTAGGTAACGCTCGTCCTAAAGTGTTCGTATACACTTCCCATGTTGTAAAGTTATTGAAAGTTACAGAATATTGTAACCTCACCCCGGGATCAGAGAGATCGCCGTGTATTAGCAGTAACCCAGTCTAGCTCGTTAATCCAGTATCGTTGACGGCGCAGCACCTAAAGTAAGAGGCTATTGAATGTTGTTGCAAACCTCTCGGGATCAATGAGATAATCACTACCCAGTTTCGGCCACGAATAAGGCCTTAATTTCGCCCAGTATTTGGACGGCCCGGAGTGCCATGTAGAATTGTATGCATCATAATGTCTTGAGGACTTAGTATTGCATTTCCAAGTTGTCGTATCATTGTTATTGTCGTATCCTGTTGCGTATCTCATATTGAGACCCCAGTGTTAAAATGTATGTCATCAAAGTGTGATTGACAGCTAACCCTAATTACGGACCATGTACCAAAGCTAATGTTGTATTCATCATGTTGTGACAAGTACTGTAGCTTGTGTTAATGAATATAAACATCCCATTGAACTGAATTACCTTGTTTTCTCCTTTCATGAGATTAACCTGTGTACCAACCTCGATATCTAATACAAGGCGAGTGATATATGTCTTGCCCTCTATTTATGTAAAAGATGACACCCTGTGCTAGCGAGTAGAGTTTGTCCTTGTTGGCTCACTCAGTAGTCACTCGCTGAGTCGAGGATGACTCTATCACCAACTACTCTAGAAGAACCACACCAATGTCTCATGCTCTCTACCTCAAAGGTCTTCTAGATACACACACTGCTCGCATTCAGCAATCTTGCTTGCAACCCCGCACCTCTAGCGCAGTGGGATTAGCGTCAACTTGCTTACAGTAGGACCTTGTTTTACATCAGGGTTACATTCCTTAAAACAGTGACACAAATTTAAATAAATATGATCTTTGAAAGAACTGTGCAATGGGAGTTCATGACTAGATTCAGTGTACGTCCAAGAAACTGAATCTAGTCAAATTAAATAAAGTAGCATATGCTGCCCACGGCCTACAACCAAACACATCAGTCGGTGGGCCGGTAGGATACGTGCCAACACACCGTTTTATCACAGGCAAACAGTCAAATGACAGCATGGGAAACAATTTCAACTCCTCACCTGCATTTTGGTATACTTACTTTACTAATGTCAGGGGAGAAGGGCTGTGAGAGAAAGACTGGAGGAGAGGGGCAGTAGGAGAAGTGCTAATAGAGAGGGGCTGTGTGAGAAAGGCTGGTGGAGAGGGGCAGTGAAAGAAGTGCTAATAGAAAGTGGCTGTAAGGAGAAGGGCATGGGAAGAGGGGCTGTGAGAGAAAGGCTGGTGGAGAGGGGCAGTGGGAGAAGTGCTAATAGAAAGTGGCTGTGAGGAGAAGGGCATGGGAAGAGGGGCTGTGAGAGAAAGGCTGGTGGAGAGGGGCAGTGGGAGAAGTGCTAATAGAGAGGGGCTGTGAGGAGAAGGGCAGGGGAAGAGGGGCTGTATGAGAAAGGCTGGTGGAGAGGGGCAGTGGGAGAAGTGCTAATAGAAAGTGGCTGTGAGAAGAAGGGCATGGGAAGAGGGGCTGTGAGAGAAAGGCTGGTGGAGAGGGGCAGTGGGAGAAGGTTGATGATTGATGTCTGTATAACCATAACTGTGAACACAATCCAACGCAGTGATAAGTGCGCATAGTGCACATTAATTCTCGCTGAGAGAACAACTATGTATTTCTTGCTCATGCGCCTCTACTGTATTTCACTATGCAAATTAATTGCAATTCTTAAATATTTTATGTATGGAAATAAGTCTTATACCACTGACAACATTCACTATAAAGTATTTTTATAACTCTGCATGAGAGAACCTTTTAATACCAAGCTTCACTGTTTTTGTGATAACTTTATTGTTAATCGTTTATGATGCTAGTGAGTAACACTGGTTTTTCTACTATGTTTTTTTGCAAACATAATTTTTTAATTAACAAATTTACTCATTTTCAAACAAATATACATAACAGCAACTGAACAAGATGTACAGAAGCAACACATTACAAAAAACATTGTACACATACAAAAGTCCTTCATTATGGGAAGTTGTCACTGGTTGCTTGAGAACGCTGCTCCATCCGAAGGGATTACGGCACTGTTATCCAGCTATCCAGGATGTCTCTTGGGAGAAACCGTCACTAAAATCAATTAGTTTAGGTAAAAACCATACCAACGATACAGGAAAATCTATAGTCTAAAAACATGTTGATTTTCTACAATATATACACATAATGGTAGGTAATCTAGTCACCCTTGCTGTAGATAGGCTTATGGGTGAGACAGTGGGAAGAGTAGACCATAGATATTTCACTGATGATTGTTAGGCTTCCTGATGTAAATATTAAGGCAATACCCAGTCTGTAGCAACATGAGCCGCAAGCTATTTTTGATTTGAGTAGCAAAGGTCTAGCAGATTTTGTGATGGCACTAGAAGACTAAACTGCTTTAAGTTAAGTTCAGCTGCAAAATTGAGAAAAGAAGTTGCGTTAGGCGATGCATGCTTGCAGCGTCTTGTGCTGTAAAGTTGCCGCCTATCCTGCCCTTCCATATTCCTGCACTTAACGCTAATCCTTTCTACCCTAATTACTCCCACACATATCAGTGCACTCTAACCTGACACCAAGTATTAAGCCTACCTAACCCTTCCTTAGCTATCCTTAGTTCAGAAAACCCTGGGCAGGGTTGTTTTAATGTATTTTTCCTACAAGACTCTTGCCGCCTGTAGGCACGCCACCTGCAGAGCAGGAAGACAACAGGAGAGGGAGAAACCACCCCCTTGCGTCTGCGCTGTCTCTCATTAGGCGAGCAGCTGGCCAATCACCACAGACCGCCCCGAGAAGGGTATAAAAGAGGGAGCACGAGCCACCGAAGTCAGTCGCCAACACTCGCCACTCGGTAGCAATTCAGCTGCAACCCACCTACAGCTCCAGGCTTGGAAGACCAGTGACCGCCAGATCCCTTCCAGAAGCGCCCATCACAACTGTGAGAGCATTCTATGCCAGCTGTCCAGCTTCGCTGACCAAGAGCCACTTTCGAAGGTGTTGTCACCTGCATCAACAACTCCCCCCCACATAACCTAGTGCTCTTCGGTTACTGCCTACACGCTCTTCAGGGTTTTTAGGCAAAGGGTGTTTCAGTATTCATTGCTGGCGTATGCCAATAAACCATGCAGCAAACTCATACCTATCTTTTCTTCACTCGCCATACCTTCCATTGTTGACAAACCCATCCGCCTGCAAGGTTCCTGTGACCCCTGCATCCTATAGGATCGCCACGGGAGTTTAATAACGGGTCATCATAAGAATCCTACGTCTGGGAGGAGGCGTAAGCCACGCGCCTCCTAGGTTTTCCTCATTACGCTCTCTGGAGGTTGCATGACTACACTGTGCTCTTTCCAAGCGGTGGTTCTGTCTTGTATGGAAGAGGTGAAAAGGCATAGGGACGTGCTAAGGTGCACTTCTAGCGCTCCTCAACAAGTCCCCCTGCCCAGCGCTAACACTAGTTACATTGCACCATGGCTTTGTATGCCACATCAGGTGATCCTACAGGATAACGGACATCAACAATCAGTTAGCCCTACCACTTTACCTTCATCCGAGCCACAGTCAGGCTATGACTAAGAGGTCAGGCAGGAAGCTGAGAGCCAGGCAGAAGTTCGCCAAACTCGTACAGAAGGCACTGGAGGTTAGGGAACCTGAGACAGGGGTGTACTGGAACCAGAGGAAAGTTTCCGCCACACATGAAGAGGCACTACGCTCAACAGCCATGCCATTGTTTAGCTGGCTTTGCAGACACCTAGTCGATCAACTTTCCTTAGCACCCCCTCCTCATTACCAGTTCCCGTCTCGTGCTCTCCCATCTGGGAGCTCAGCACCCCCGTTGTTGCCACTTCCTCTCATACACCTTCGGCTACACCTGCTGTAGAAGCGCAGCCTCCAGTGCAGTGCTAGTTTCCCTAGCTGTAAGATCCTTATAAACTGGGAAGAGTCCAACAAGGAAGAAGGCGGTTGACGCTTCAGAAGAGCTTACTGGGAAAGCACGCTGCCGCCCTGCCATCGCGCCCACGCCGACAGACTAGCCTATCCTCACCGGCGTCATGGTTTTATGGAACTCTGTAGGACATCCTGGGAGTGGTGATGTGTCCAGTTTATGCCTGGGACATTAAAAGCAGCTGTAATTATAATGATGCCTTGGAACTGTCAAAAGTTTTTTGCTAAGGAATCTAAGATATTGTTGCATGCTGTGTTTCTGCAGGCTGGCTGGCTGGAGGCTGTGTCAAAACACCTTATGGGCTAGCCCATGACTCACGAGCAGGATGGACTCGTGATGGGAATTCCGCTGAACTCTGTCACAAGGACCTGTTTCAAGTGCCCTTGAACTCTATACGACTGGTGTACGAGGCTTAAGTCACGTCAGAATCATGATGTAATGTCTATTTTTAGACCCCTGAATTGCGTAGATTCCAAAATTGTTTACCCGGGTATAAAAATCCCAAACCGACCGATTTGGAGGGAGTTCGCTACTGGTCTTGCTAGAGAAAGGTGCTACGCTTGTGGAGAGAGACTGGTGAAGATATCTTGGTGACGTCAGAGTCTACTGTGAGGCTGCAGGCATGTACCTTCAGAGCAGTATTGGGCGGAACAAGAGGACTACTGCTGTGGGTTCATAGGTAAAAAGGAGGTGCGCAACAGGAGTCGAACCTAAGACCTCAAGAGTGAAGACAGTGGTGCACTCGGGGTGCTGCGCAGCTCATGGTGAGCCATTACCACTTCAGCCTTTTAAGATTCGACATTGTCACTATTCGAAAGACAGTTGATTGGATACATGACTGAACTTTTGTGTTTTGTAGCCTTTACTTAACGGTAAACATTTTTGTGCTTTAATTGTCAAAATTAATTAACATTTATGTGACACAGTAGTAATTGTGCGCATAGTAAGGGTGCTGTGAAAGTTATAGTTGATTGTTGTTTTGTGTATTTTGTAAGCTTTGTGAGCTAGTAAATAAATAACTTAATTAAACACTTTTATTTCTAATTATAAGACCTCTATCCGAAAGAGCTCAGAGAATTCCCCACACATAAATTTTGCAAATTTGTAACACTGGTGTGAGAAGTGGAATAGAGGCATAAATTAATGCAATAATTAATTCCGCAAACTAAATCATTGCACACAATTGCTATAAAATTAACTTGAGCCACTTTATAAATTTTAAGTTGACGCATGCTAGCAGCATCTTGAGCTGTGAAGCCACCGCCTCATCCTGCCCGTTCCATATTCCCGCACCCATTGTTAATCCTTTCTACCCTTATTACTCCCACACACGTCAGTGCACTCTAACCTGACCCCAAATATTTAATATAAAGCCTACCTAACCCATCCTTAGTTATTCTTCGTTTCCAAAAACCCTGAGCAAGGATATTCTAACGTATTTTTCCTACAAGACGCTTTGCCGCCTGTAGACACGTCACCCGCTGCACAGAGACCACAGAGGAGGGAAGGACGAACCCTTCACGCCCGAGCTGTCTCTTCATTAGGCGAGCGGCTGCCCAATCACCACAGACCGCCCCAAGACGGGTATAAAAGAGGGAGCGTGAGCCACCGAAGTAAGTCGCGATCCACTCGCTGCTCAGTACAGTAGCGATCTCTCGCCACTCGGTAGCGGTTCAGCTGCAACCAACCTAAAGCTCCAGGCTTGGAAGACCAGCGATCGCCGGAACCCTTCCAGAAGAAGCCAGCTGTCTCATAGCAAAGTACAGTCGCATTCTACTTGCCACTCAGTTGAGTTGCCACGAGCAGTTCGTCTGCTAACACTGAACGGTTCAGCTGCGGTAGATTTCTCTACCCTCAACGCCACTGCAAGCTACAGCTCCAGGCCCGGAAGACCAGCGACCGCTGGATCCCTTCCAGAAGCGCTCACCACGACCGTGAAAGCCTTCTACGCCAGCTGTCCAGCTTCGTCAACCAAGAGCCGCTTTCCGAGGCGTCGTCACCTGCATCAACGACTCTCCCCACGGAAGCTAGTGCTCTTTGGTTCCTTCCTACACGCCCTTTAGGCTTTTTAGGCACAGGGTGTTTCAGTTCCATTGTTGGCGTATGCTAATAAACAACACAGCACATCATTCCTTTCTTTTCTTCACTAACCGTACCTTTCCATTGTTGACAAACCCATCCACCTGCCAGACACCTGGGACCCCTGCATCCCTAGGATAGCAACGGGAGTTGAGATCAGATCGTCTTAATCATTCTATGACTGGGAGGAGGCGTAAGCCGCGCGCCTTCCAGATTTTCTACATACGCCCTCTGGAGGTAGAACGAATACATTGTGCTCTTTCCGAGCGGTGTCGGGTCTTGTCTTGACTGGGAGAGGTGAAAAGGCATAGGGACGTGTTGAGGCGCACTTCTAGCGCTTCTCTCTGCCTGCCCAGCGCCAACAATAGTGCCGCCGCCTTAAGGCTTTTTTTTCATGCCACGACAGGCGATCCTACGGGATACCAGTCTCCAACAATCAGCTAGCCGTATCATTCCATCTTCACAGTCAGGCTATGCCTAAGAGGTCAGGTAGGAAGTTGAGGGCCCGACAGGAGTTTGACAAGTTAGTACAGAAGACACTGGAGGTTAGGGATTCTGAGACAGGGGTGTATTGGATCCAGAGGGAGGTTTCTGCCGCCGCTCGACGAGGCACACCACTCAACGGCCACGCCATTGTCTGGCTGGCATTACAGTCCCGTGGTGGATCAGCATTCCTTAGTACCCCCTCCTCCACACCTGTTTCCATCTCAACCCCATCCTCGCCTTGTGGACCCCCATCCGACGCAACTCCAAACCCAGGCACTTCCGTGCTATCCTGTCCGGGGTATCAGCACCCCATTGTTGCCACTTCTTCCTTTCCACCTTCGGCTACACCTACTGCGGAAGAGCAACCTCCAGTCGAGCGCTAGTTTCCCTCTCTGTAATAGCCTTTACGAGGTGGGGAGAGTCCGACGAGGAAGACGGCGGTCGACGCTTCGGGAGTGCATCCTGGGAGTGGAGCACGCCACCACCTAGCCATCGCGCCCTCGCCGACAGACTTCACGCACCAAGAGGTTTCGGCTTACCCACGTGACCTTCACCGCCCAAGACCACCGCCGAAACCGCGTCTATGTTTAAATTTCATTTGTAAAGGTGCATGATTACAAGAAGCATGTCAGCAGAAATATAAGCACTAAAGGCCGTCATTGTGGGAATGAGTGGCCAATTAAGTGGTCAAAAGAATTCATTCAAAGCCTCTGTAAATGAAAATGTAGATAAGAAAATAGATAGTATAAATGATAATGATGATAAGAAAATAGATACAGTACACCCTCGATCTAACGACATCGCACGGTGCCAGGAAATTTTGTCGTTAGATCGCTGATGCCGTTAGTACTGATGTAACTAAACTTGACCCCCCCAAAATAGAAAAAATTACGTGTGTTTTTTTTCTCTAAAATTTATGTAGAATAATTACAGACTTAAAAAAAGTTTTCATTGAAATTATATTTTAGTACGATGAAAAGGTGTGTTCCAAATAAAATGGTACCCCACAATCCCCCATCATGATGTGCGTGGCGGAGTAGCACGCTCGGTCTGGTTGTGCAGAATGGGGGAGGGGAATGGCCGGGCCGCTGGCCTTGACTTGCCTCCGGACAGCTTGCTGTGCGCTTGATTCATCCTGCTTGTCTCGCGCGAAGCACATTCAGACCACAACAGAACAACTCTAATTTACGTGAATGTATACGGCAACAATTTTTAAACCTTCCAGTACAGCAATCGAGTCATTTTATTGCGCAAGAACTGTTAAGCCTGTCGCCATTATAAGAATTTACGCGATTCTAATGAAAGTGTGTATTAAAGAACAAACATCAAAAAAAGCCTGTATTATTTAAAAACTCGGAACGCCTATAATGAACGCGAATTTAGAGCCACTCAAAACAGCAAAACACGGACTTTTCAAGGTGCTGTCACATATGAAATAACGACTGAATTACTAGTCGCTAAAAGTTGTAGGCCTGTTGGAAAAATCATGAAACTATGCACAACGCACCAGTTCAATGCTCTGTACTACGAATAGAGGCGAAATGGCTCTCGGCGCGCTGGCTTCAGTCGCTCTTATTGCTCCACTGTCGAGCGAGGCGTGAGCATGCAACAAAAACCTTATCAGCCCACATGCCGCACACGTTGACGTGACTGTTGTGTTTGTGTCGTAGGCCGTTTTTACTCCGCAGTGCTTTCATAGCCCCGTGAAGAGTGATCAATAATACAGCTGAAGTTGTCAAGGTCAAGCCGAGATCACTGCAGCTAGAGAAAAAAAGATGAGATAACGCTGGACTTGTTTCTTTTACGGACTGCTGGTCTTTTTTTTGCCGTGCTGTAATGAGGGCGGAAAAAAAAACCTGTCTCTTCAACCCCCATCCCCCTGGGCTATCACAAGACACGGAAACATTGGAGAGTCGCCAAGTGGGAAAGGAAAAACAAACATGTGTGTCTGCTTTGTGGCGAGACAGGATGCTAGTCGCACGTGACTATCAGACAGTCGGCAGTTGATGCGCGCGCACGAAAGCACAATCTGTCTTGTTCGCTGTGCAGGTGGGAGGGGGGGTGAACGTTTATTGGCTGGCGTGAACAGTCCAAGATGTTTAGAGACGTGTTTCTTACAGCACAGCACTCACAAAGTAAATTGCAACACAGACGATTTTCCTTGCATTTTCAATTTCATGACCCAAATTTTTCACGGTTCCTCAAAGAAGGTTGTAAATTACCATTGCTATGCCACGTCGCGTATTGAGCTGCATAGCTGAGATAAGGACACATAGAGGAGTATGCGAGGGAAGTACAGGAAGACGGAGCAGGGGAAGGGAGAGGGAGCATTAGGAGATAAGACAGCGTTAGTCATCACGTCTCACATATGTCGGTGTTGCACGGGCGGCCTACGCACACGGCGCATGCTTCAACTATATTCCAGCAGAAGTTTCTAGCACTTTTAAACAGTTTTTTTGTTTCACAGCTGCATATTACTGATTTATGATAACTGCATTTAGTTATTGTTTAATGTACGCATACTTATTTTTATTCAACGTTTTACTGCAATCTATTCCACTTTGCTTAACTTTGATAAATTTTTAAAATAATAATTTTTCCACGGTTCCTGGAAATTATGTCGTTAGATAGCCGATGTCGTTAGATCACCGATGTCGTTAGATCCGATGTAGTTAGATCCGATGTAGTTAGATCGGGGGTTTACTGTAGTGTGAATGAAAATGAAGATAAGAAAACAGATAATATAAATGACAATGATGATAAGAAAATAGATAGTGTGAATGAAAATATAGATTAGAAAACCAGGATGGCCACCAAATCTGAATGTTAAAATTCATGCATTTTTCCAGGTTTTCAAGGTCCAAAATTTTGTTTTTCAAGGAATAGTTTAAATGACTAAACTATAGGAGAGTAAATAACAAGAATCACTACTCATCGTGTACCGGCCAAACTACTGATTTTAGACATATAGTTCATTGATGAAAAATGTTTCTAGTGACGTTCTAAGTAGTCCTACGCAAAAAAATTTTTGTAAGGTTAGTTTAGGTTAGGTTGTTAGGTTAGTTTAAGATAGACTAGGATAGTTTAAGTTTGATTAGGTTAGTTTAGGTTAGGTAACCTAAACTGACCTAACATAACATTAGGTTAGGTAAAGTTAGGTTACCTAACCTTACTTAGCCTAAATTAACCTAACTTAGTCTAAACTAACTTAACATAACTAACCTAATCCAACTTAAACTAACAAAAATTAACCTAAACTAACTTACAAAAAACATAACCTAACAAAAATTTTTAAAAGTAAGACTAATTAACACGTGACTAAAACATTTTTCATCAGTAAAATATGTGTCTAGAATCAATAGTTTGGCAGGTACACAAAGCTTAGTGATTCTTTATATTTACCAAAGGAGGATACACGAAGGCCTATGAAACAAAATTGTCATTAGAACACTAACAATATATTGTTTATTTCAGCCGTGAAATAAAGATATTTTGTAGTGGAAAAAATGCAATTAATTAACATACGTTGGTTGACCTTTAAACTTTCTCCATGATAATTATGAGATAAATTTATTTACGTCAAATTTTAGGAAATAGTGTCAGTGGACGCCATGTCTGGTGAGAGCGAGGTAGGAACGGAGCTGCATTGGAATGCTCTGGGTGCCACCCGGTTAAGCGTGTAGCCGGGAACACGAGGCTCGATGGGTCATGGTCTGTTCGTGCTGGCATGCCCCTCTCTCCCTGGCAAGTCTGAACAGCTGCGGATCGAGAAAAGCAGGGAGGATCTGGAGAAAACTACACTTTACATGGACACTTATGGGGCGATCCACACCCCCATACCCTATAGCCTTAAGCAAGCCAGTTCCAAATGGCAAAACAAAGTAAAACAATGGGCCGGATAGTTGCACACGCGCGTTACGTTTCTCGCTGGATGAATCAGAATCCAGAAGCGCACCACGTCTATCTCATTCCGTCCGTCGAGGCCGTTGCTTCCAGACTGCCTTCTTCATGCCCTGGTAGAGGGAGGGGGCAGCAAAGCCATGTGTCCTGCACTGGCAGATGGCCGTGCGGCGGCCGGGATGGCAGGAGTCGCACGTCAATGTCAAGGTCACACATGCCCTGCCGCCGTCACTGATCTGCCACACACACTCAAGTACCGCACATCTGTCATTACCAACCAGCGCACACCTGCCACTGACACACTCTGCGAACAACTGCCACGACCAGGTGCAACTCCACTTGGCCTGTAGCCTGGTACAACAACACACGCCCCCCTCCTGAAGACGACTGGTCACGGCGGGTGTGTACATTCACAATGTACTCTGCTGCCGGTGTCGCTCCCGACGACTGAATACTAGGGTCTGCTGTGAGTCGAAGTCTCCGGCTTCATCTCCTGAGTCGTCGGGTGGTGCACAGCAGATCTGCTGTTTCTGTCGTGGATGAGGTCGTAGGTTGTAGAGCTCCCTTCGGTGTCTGTTGGTATGGGTCGAGGGAGTAGACATTGGGGTGCCAGCCGTTGGTAACACCAGCATCTCCTGGGATGTTGTGGCCTTTATGTCCTGACATACTGCCACTGGCGTCTGTACAGAAGGCGCATATCATTGAGGGCCACCAGACACGCCTCACTCCGGAAAGGGGCGAACACGAGGACGAAACCAGGCAGGTGCTCGGCGTCTGCATTTCCGTTCATTCCTTGGTTCGAGGTTGACCCCTTCTTCCTGCTAGCCATTTGTGCTAGGCTCAGACGAGTGTAACTGGGGATGCCTGCTGCGTCGGCGTCGTGGTTGGCATCAAGGTGAATCTTCTGGTTCCTCGACGTGTATGGTAAAAGTCGTACTCTTTAGTGGCGCATCCAGTTCACACACTTCCCGGACGATGGGTTGGAGTCTCGGGTCATCCTTATCAGGCATGGTCACCATTGGTTCTGCTTCCTGCAACGGTGTTATGACACCAAGCGTCGACGGGAGAAGTAACGCCAGTCCCGGAGTCTTGTCACATCTGTTTTGCGAGTGTTTGTCACTCTCCTCTCCACAGTTTGTGGGTGTAAGGTGTCCTACGGTGGGGCCTGTGTCACACAGTCTGTATTTGTCACCTCGTCAGCCGGCAAGATAAGAAGCACCCTTAGTCCATCTCTGTGAATCTTTCGGAGGCACCTGTCTCCATCTTAGACCAGGTAGACGTGTTGTCCTAGGCATTTTCGCAATGTGGGGGTCCTGTCCAGCGAGGTGCTAGTCCTGCACAGAAGTTTCGTGTGCTGGCCGACAATGGATGGTTCCGAGCATATACCAGTGTCCCTACCTCCAGGGGTGCAGGCGGATTTTCCGTCAATGGCAGAATTTTTCGCACATAAGAGTCTTGGTGTAGGTGGGCAGCAATGAGTCTCAGCGCTTGCCCCTGTCCTCTGCACACTGAGAGACCTCTGGCCTGGTTTTTCCTGGAAGCTGTAGGTTGCGCCCCTGCACGAGGGTTGCCGGTGCCTGCCTAGTGGCGACGTTCACCCGATGTCTGAAGCAGAACAGAGCCTCGCCCAGATGCTAGTCTCATTGCGAGTGATCTTCTCGAACACGCAAGCGGAGTTGGACCTTCAGTTCCTGGTTCCGCCTCTCGGTTGGATTAGCACGAGGGTGGTATACCGGTGTTGTATGGTGCTCCAGTTATAGTTCGCGGCACCACCTACTCCACAGCCTAATGAGATTTTGTGAATCATTGTCCCTTAGTAGTGTTTGGGGGTACCCCCATCGTGCAAAAATTCCGTCTGGAGCACTTTTGTAATTGTCTGACTACAGGTGTTCGTTAGTGAATACGCCTCCACCCAGCGAGAGAACATGTCAGTTACCACTAATATGAAACAATATCCTTTGGAGGTGCGCGGATACGGTCTCATCAAGTCCAATGCTACAGCTTCGAAGGGAGTAATGGGAAGGTGGGAGGATTGTTGTTCAGTCCCATCTGCTCTCCGTGCCATTTTCCGCTGGCAGTCCTGGCAGCCTCGTAAAAAATCCCGCACATCCACTCTGAGTCCAGGCCAGTGGTAATACTGCATTACATTCTGCACTGTCTGATCTACCCCAGGATGCCCTGCTAGCGTATCACTGCGTGCGAAGTTCAAGACTATCTCTCTCGCCTCGGGGGCCACAAACATTTCCAGGCCGTCTCCATACCTGGCGGCCTCATTTCTAGCACTTGATCCCTTTACTCGAACACGGTCCACATTACCCTCGGCGCACTTGGCTATTAAGCACTAAGCTGTAAGAGATATTTTTTATGTGTTAAGGACGTGATTATTCACAGCAAACCAGGTAGGTGGTCTGAACGAATGTGTGATCACCTGCAGTGAGGAGTGTTCCTTTGTTTCGACATTCCTCTGCTGAGTTGAGGGACGCTCAGGAGGAAACATCATTGCCATGTCGTGGTCGTCCATGATGGTTTGGATCTCGTGACAAGTGATTGGGGAGTTCATTGTCAACTCCGCTGACATGCTCAGTCGTAAAATCTAACGACTGTAGTAACAGTGCCCAGCCGATGAGTTTACCCCTCCTTCCCTGCATTGTGTCCAGCCATGTCAGACACTTGTTGTCCGTCCGTAACGTGAACTGTCTTCCTTCTAGGTGAGGGCGGTACTTATGAAGAGCCCAAACTACAGCCAGGCACTCCCGCTCATTGCTGCGATAGCGACATTCTACTTATCCGAACTTGGCACTACTGTAGTTGATAATGAGTCGTGACCTGTCGTCAGCTAGATGGTATAGGACGGCGCCGGCACCTTCCATGCTGGCATTGGTCTGGACGTAAAGGCGCTTCTCAGGGTTGATGCGAGACAAAGCATGACACTGGGTGAACTGCGATTTCAACTCTTCAAATACTTTCTGGGCAGGTTCGTTCCAGGTATATTTTCTTTTTACAGACAAGTCAGTGAGAGGGGCGGTGATTGTTGCGAAGTGCGGTATGTAGTTCCTCAACCAGTTCGTTAATCCAATGAACCGTTGCATTTGTTTCCTGGTCATCGGAAATGTGCTGTTGGCAATTTTGTCCAGGTGTTCGGGATAGGCGTACTTACCATCCAGCTGGATCACATGCCGCAGGAAATCGATGGAGGTTCTACCAATGTGGCACTTCTGGGGGGAGACGACAAGTTGGTGCACTGCCAGTCGTTTTAACACTAAACTCAGATGGCGTACATGGTCCTCCTATGTCCGGGACCAGACAATGAAGTCGTCAAGGTAAGCTACGACAAACTCCCCGATGTACCTCTCAAGCACCTGCGCCATCATGTACTGGAAGGTTGAGGGAGCGCACTTCAGCCCGAATGGCATCGTCCGAAACTGAAAACGGCGTCCATCTGGTGTCGTAAAGGCTGTCTTCTCACGGTCTTCTGGACGTAACGGTACTCGCCAATAACCTGACTTTTAGTCTAACGTCGAGAACACTCGGTCATCAACCAATCCTGCCAAGGCCTCATCAACACTGATCCACAGTGGAGGCACACTCTCTGATACCAGGTTCAGAGGACGGAAATCAGCACAAAAGCTCAGTGTCTCATCCTTCTTCGGCACGAGTACAATATGGGCATTTTATTGACTGTTGGACGGTTCGATTACACCCTCCTTTAGCATCTCGGCGACTTGCTCCCTGATGACCCGTTGTTCATGCATCCCGTAGCCTCTGGGACCAGTGTAGACTGGGTCTGGGTTAGGTGTCAGTATGGGGTGCTCAGCTGCTATGGTTGTCTGAAGTAGGTCGGAGAAAGCGAAGACTTTTTTCGTTCATCCAAGAGGACTTGTATCGCTGTCCTTTATTAGGCTGGAACCTCGTTGTCCAGGTCACTCAGGTGAATTCTGTGTTGGTTGGTATTTGGTCGCCGGCCGACAGCATACACTTCATCGTTCCCTGGATCCCACCGTTATCCTCTTCGCCGCGACCTCTATCACTGCTGCTTGTTGCTGCAGTCATGGTTGCCCCAGCACGACGGGCTCTCGTAGGCCGTCCACGACCAAGGCTTCAACTTGAGACCTTTGGTCGCGAATCCTGATCCTCAGGTCGGTTACGTGCTGTGTGACACTATGCTTCCCTCTGGTGACCAGCTGTAGCATGCAGGGTCCAGGTCGGATCTGTGATGGATTAACGAGTGTTGATGTGACGAACGTACGGCTGGCCGCAGTATCAACTAATGCAGCAGTTGGTTGGTTGTTGACTTCGATCGGGATTCGGAGTAACTGATCCTCCTTGACGGTTAACTGTCCCAAAAATGGCTTTGAGTCGGTGTTGGTCGTGATCAGGTGTGTTTGGCGATTGACAGCGGGGAGGTCAGCAGCTTGCCTGCCTTCCCGACTTAGGCGTTTCCCGACGGCGGGCATGTGGCATTCCTGACAGGGCAGTCCCAGTGCCAGTGAAACATGTGCGCTGGCAGGTGTGGCACTGTGGTGGTCGAATGTCCTGTTGCGAGAGTTGTGGGGCAGACGCAGGGTCAGCCGAACACGGCACCTCAATCGCGAGTTGTTGTCTTCGGCCCGTAGGTGTGCCGCTATCGCGCATATTTCAAGTGATGCGGGCCTCCTCGTCCGCCCATCCTAGTGTCTGTAATGGACGTCCCCTCAGCCGATCGACGGCCCTGTCGGCGACGATTGCTGGATGAACGAATCCCTCCACACTTTCCCCATTCACTTCTGCCGAAAATGGTTGGAGTTCCAGTCGCAGACGCGGGTTTATGCTGCTTAGTGCGTCATCCGGTGGCGTGGTTCGATAGATGCGCCGGAACAGCTGGATTTTCATGGTTATGAACCTCTCTGACGACTCTGTGTTCTTTTGTCGTACACTATAAAATCGCGCTTGACAGTCTGCTATAGCCTCCGCGGACCCGAACCGATACCGTAGGCCATTCGCAAACTCGTCCCATGTCATTGTTGCACATCCCCATATTCTCCAACAGTCCTTTGCGGCACCACGCAAGTTGCTAATCGCACGATCAATCCACTCTTCGTACACTATGCCGTAACATAAACACTGCGTTTCGTACTGCTGCAGAAACTGGTCCACGTCCTCGTGCATGTGTCCAGAGAACTCAGGAAATTTCATTATGTCCCCACTCTCTTGGCAGGTTGTCACGACAGCTCTACGCGCAGTCGTTGAGGCACTGGGGGTGGAGTGATAGTGTGGTAGGTTTGAGAGCTTGTGATGTATGACCTTCTGTTGGGGGAGGGGGCCTCGATGACACACAAGTTGCACAAGCGAACACGCCCTCACCGAACGTGTCAAGTTCCGGGGCGTGCGAACATCTGCGGTGGCGATTTGTTCAACAAGTTACTCAAATGGCCATCTCCTTCCCCTGTCTGTCACATGTTGGCGAGTCATATACTTCGGCCTGCGCAGTACTTCTCCGAAAATTAAATCAGGGAAGGCAGGTAATCCACACCTAACACACTCCTTGCAGCTCATTGTGTGCGATGGTTCAATTTGTGTTTAGATCTAGCTCAGTGTATTGTTTCCTGCTGTCGCTTACGTGCGGGCTGTGACGTAGCTGGCTAACAATGCAACTGTGGCAATCCTGTGGTGAAGTGTCGTCTTCCAGTCCTTCTCTGTGTAGGTTGTACGTCGATTTACACTGCGATGTTTACGCCAAAACGTTGGGCGCCATGATGCCGTGTACGATGAGAGAGAGGGAGGAACGGAGCTGCGTTGGAAAGTAGGGAGGACCTGGAGAAAACTACACCTTACATGGACACTTATGTGGTCCACCCACCACTTAGGCCTTTATTGTTTCCTGTTTATTTTATTTATTTCCTAATGTTTGATTTATTGAATTTGCTATTATCTATTAAATTATTTTGGGTATTGTTGACAGGAGTTTGGTAAGGTATTGTTTGGCATTTTATTTGTATCAGTTTTAAAATTGTTAAATTTTATATGTATTTAATTTGGTTTGTTTAGGCTGAGGCAACTTTGTGTTTTTATTTTAATTTAAGATTATCACTTGCAGTTTAACTATTATTGTACTGTAATTCAGGGCTGGGTGTATTGTTGTTCAGTGTAGTTGGATGGCACAGGTGTGCCTACACAGTTCCAGGAATCGCTATATTTAGATTTTTACCATATTTCTAATACTTTTACTTTTCACAAAGTGCACGTGCGCCGCCGCTCGTTGAGTGTGCGAGAGAGATGGTAATATGTTTGCGCGGGCTGGCTTGGGCCAATGAAAGGACACGTAGTTCAAATTTATTAAAAATAATGTTGTAAGTTATTATGTAATTTTGGTTTTTAAAGCTATATTTTCACTTAACAGGTTGTTTAGATGTATAAAATTTGTAATTTGTTATTATATTTAATTTAGTTTTAATTTTCAGTTACGTTTTTACCTTGGTGCGTTGGATGGCCGCTAGAGGCGCTGCAGAGAGAGAGCAAGCTTCACGGGGTCAGCCGTCTTTACTTGTTGTTCGAGCGTGGAGCAAGTTGGTTGTGCGGGACTTGTTTTTCGAGAGTGAGCAGGGATGGCTGTCTGGAACGGTGCAAGGGCTGTGTGGGAGAGAGGTGGCCGAGCAGGCATGAGTATTCTATAGTTAAACGTAAATTTTCCAGTGCTTTTGTCACTGCGTGGATGGCTCGTGTGTTCGCGAGTATATATGTGATTGCAATGTCATGACTTGTTTTAGTTTAATTCAAACTTTTTTAAATTCATCAAGTTTTTGGGGTTCAACTGTTCTGTGCCGGGAGCATCAGGCTGATGTTTTGGGACTGTTATGGTGGAATTCTAAAACTTTCAGTATGTAAAACTGATTATAAATAATAATAATAAAAAAAAAGTTATTTACTAAAACTGTTACGCCAACAAGTTATTTTTTAATTTATGAGTAGACTGCTGCAAATGGATCCTTAGGGACCACTGTACGATCACATTTAGCCACTAGTAATGTAACCTCATCTTTACGTCAGCCGACCCATCACATTTCTGGTGTCGTGAACAGGATGTTCGAAGGTTGACGGCGAAGTAAACTTCGTCCAGCCGACCAACTACATTATACGTCACATCGTCAGAACAAACAGAAAAGTCTTCGTTCTTACTTAATTTTGCCATGATAACAATATTAATTTTATCACTGCATATTATAAAAAATAATTAACAGGAAGCACGCAAAACCACAATAAATAAACACATTGTCTCACTTAACCTAAACAACAGCCATTTTATCGTCAATTCGATTCTCTCGAAGTCGAAGCTCGCTTTCGAGTCGAAAATAGACATCGATTCATGTAACAATCAAAAGGTTTGTTTTACTCGCTCTTCAACCAGCGTCTCTTGCATCTCCCTGGAGTTGGAATAATGTTGACCCAGGTCAGTGGAAGTTGTGCTCTTAAAGGGCGAAGGAAAACACTTTAACGCATGCATGCATTTCTTTATAGGCCATTCAGAATAAAGTGAGCACTAAAGATTTAACCTTTGAAAAAAATCACTAGCCGTTACTGCATATACATCACCACTAACAAGAGTTACTTTACTGCTTGTATGGTTGGTAGCGATTTATTGTACGTAGTTCCGTGTATTTTCCTATTTGAATACAACATTAGTGAAAGAACATATGATGAACTCGACCTGTCTGTATTTAATAC
>PNEQ01126642.1:8715-32399 GCA_003012365.1 Medauroidea extradentata | reverse complement strand
CCAAGTTTCATGAAAAAAATCACACCACTTCCACATGAGCTCCTTTAGTGACACGGAGGATATTAAGCCGGTACTCAAGTTCCGTCCACGTCCGCGCCAACATGTCTGGCATGATGGCAGCAATGGACTCCACAATTCGAGCACGGAGATCCCGAAGGTCTCGTACTGCAGTGGCATACACCCTGTCCTTCACATAGCCGCACAGAAAAAAAAATCCAAGGGCGTAATGTCCGGGGAACGTGGAGGCCACTGAACGGGGCCATCTCGTCCAAGCCAATGACCAGGGAATGTGGCGTCAAGAGCACGACGCACATCGAGCGATCAGTGGGGCGGAGCGCCATCTTGTTGAAACCACAGATGTGGTTGGAGGTGTTCAACCTGTAGAAACGCATACTGCTCCAACATGTCCAGATACGTCGTCCCGGTGACTGTCCTCTCTGCGAAAAAGAATGGTCCGATGACCATATCGCACATGAGGCCACACCAAACGTTAACCTTTGCGCTGTCTCGCAAATTTTCAATTGTGGAATGTGGGTGCTCCGACCCCCAAATGCGAACGTTGTGCCTATTGACGGTTCCCGAGATGTGGAATGTCGCTTCGTCGGAAAACATGATGCGTGACAGAAAAGCAGGGCCCTGGTCGCATCTGTCTAGCATATCACATGCAAAGGCATATCGTTGGGGGTAGTCGTCTGGTTTCAGGGCCTGCACAATCTGAACCTTGTATGCATACAGGTTCAGCTGCTTTCTGAGTACCTTATGGACGGTCGTTCGCGGCATTTGAAGTTCTCGCGAAGCTTGGCGAATTGATTTTCGTGGACTTCGTTGGAATGCTTCACGGACATTTTCGACCTGTTTATCAGAGACCCACCGACCTCCTCCATGTCTTTTCTCTACGCTTCCAGTGTTCAGAAACTGTGCATGCCACGACTTTATCCTCTTGGCATCGGGCGCAGCTTTGTTGTAAACACGTCTAAATTCCCGTTGCATTTTAATTATGGACTTGAACTCGGCGTACCACAAAACAGTTTGAGCCTTTTCCTGTACAGTCACCATTTTGTTGTCGGGAAGTCACCAACACCACAATGCTTCACTTTACGGCTCTGCAATATTCAGGCACAAATTTGGTACCTTCAAGGACCCAATGAGCATGTCAGACCTGCAACAAACATAATATTTCTATTTTTACATGACCACTCAAATTAGGGCATTTCGGTATGGACACCCCGTAGTTTGATTAAGTGTGTTCTGGTTTACTCAGAACTGCTAATATTGTTTCCAATATTGTTATCTATTTAAAATAACTTATCTATAAAATATTTAGGCCATACTTTCCACAAATAAAAATGCAAATTCACAGTTAAAGTACCATAGGAGAAAAAACAACACTGGAACCATATTTAGTTCTCCTAGTAAGTGGGTACCTCATTTTTGTGATAAGATTATTGCACTGCTGTGTTTTAACCTGGCCTAGAATGAATACGCGAAACAATCGTGCCTCATGTCACTGAAATCATCGAAAAAATAACATTCATTTTTACAGACACCATTGCAGGCAAATGTTGCCGTATTGCAGAAAAACTCATAATAAAAGAAAAAGCAAAAAACAAAGGAAGAAAAGCCAGTATGCTGTAGTCAACAGACATAAAACATACAGATAATTCACGGAAGAAATTTAGTCATATCTCAGAAGAAGACACATTTACAAAATAACAAGATATAAACAACACAAAATTAATTCGTTAGTGGAATATTGTCGACTGGAGAAAGACAACACAAAATACAACAAAAGACAGACGAAAAAATAATGAAAACAAGCAAAAATTGGGTTTCTATTTGAAAGGCACCAAATGGATGAACGACGACGACAACGCAAATAACGAGAGACATGAATGGGTGTTAACACAGACAAAAAGCAGACGAAAAAATAAAGGGCTTCTCGATACAACAGATGCGACGTTTCGTGGACTGGTATCGTCTATATTCCACTTAGGAATTAATTTTGTGTTGTTTATATCTTTTTTTGTTGTAATTGTGTCGTCTTCTGGGGTACGACTAGAGTCCTTTCGTGAATTATGTGTGTGTTTTATATCTGTTGACTTCAGCTAACTCGCTTATTTTCCTAAGTTTTTGTTTTATAGTGGGATTTTCTGAAATACGGCAACATCCGCCCACAATGGCGTACGTCCAAAAAAAAAACTGTTTTCATTACAATACGAACCCACTGCAACACAATTTTAAAGATGTAATCATCACCTTGTCCACCACCGATAACATTTCCATTTATGACTTTTATCTATTTCTTTATAGAGGAAGTAATAAATATTGCCCAAACTCACCCCCAATACACTCTAATACCTCTAACAAATATGCATATCACATATTTGTACTGTGCACCTTCTTGTACAAAAAAGTTAGACGTTTGAATTGTTCACTCAGTTTGGTAAGAAGCTATATAGTGCACTAGATTGGGATCTTCTCTGTCTCGCACTTCATTCTTGTACAAAATAGATGTTCGTGCGAACTAGGCAGTATTGTGCAAGCCAATGTTTCTAAATCGTTATTACATAGCGACAGTTGCTCTCGCACCTGTTTTCTTTTTCTGTTTCCGGCCACACAGTTTCCTTTCTCCTCTGCTCAGAGTAATACATATGACAGACGGCCAGTGTAAAGATGTACTAGCCTTTATTGTGCAAACCGATGTTTTTTAAAATCGCTAATACACAGCGACCAGCTATGCACGAACATTTTATTTTCTTTTTCTGTTTCCGACCACACAGTTTCTTCGCTCCAATGCACAGAGTGGCCCATGTAACAGACGGCCACTGGAAAGATGTATACGTGTGTACTAACCTTCATTGCGCAAGACGATGTTTTAAAAATCGCTAATACACAGCGACCAGCTGTGCACGAAACTATTTTCTTTTTCTGTTTCCGGCCACACAGTTTCCTCGCTCCAGTGCACAGAGTGGCCCATGTAACAGACGGTCAATGTAAAGATGTATCCCTGTGCACTAGTCTTCATTGTAAAAACGATATTTTTAAAATTGCTTACACCACGACCAGCTGTGCACGAACCTTTTTTTTATTTTTCTGTTTCCGGCCACACAGTTTCCTCGCTCCAATACTCAGAGTGACCCATATGACAGGCAGCCACTGTAAAGATGTTCGTGTGTACTAGCTTTCATAACAGACTATATAGTAATACAGTAGTGAAATTACGTAGCGGCTCACTTGATACGGGCGAACTTCGCCGCTTATTGGCTGCCCGAGGCTGTTGATACCAGCCCCACGTCTGTTTGGCTCCTGTATGTTGCAGCAGGTTTTCTATTGGCCTGGCTATCGGCTATTATTGCAGTCGCCGTACGCTGATTGGCCGTGGATGTTCCCATGTTGCCGGCCAGGGAAGCCACGTTCCTGGCGTGCGTGACTGAGTTCGCCGTTCTACCGGCTACTTCACTTCTGTATTCCTAAGTATTCTGTGCCTTCACAATGCAAGCCGATGTTTTTTAAATCGACATTACACAGCGACCAGCTGTGCACGCACCTGTTTTCTTTTTCTGTCTCAGTTTCTCCGCTTCACCGCTCAGAGTGACCCAGATAAGAGACGGCCACAGTTAAGTACGAGCTTGAGTTACGTCACGCGCAAGTGTTTTCTGAACAAAAGGAAGGCTTATCTTTTAACGATTCTTGAAATGGGTTGGTTAGTATTACAAACTGAAATTGTTTTTTTACACCCGCCGTTGCGAGCGAATGTTGCTGTTTTGCAGAAAAAAAAAACAACAATAAAATAACAATGCCTATAATGATGGTTTATCGTGGGAAAAATTGACTGTCTGCTAGCCTTCAACGTACGTTCAACTTTTCAAAAGATTACTGGCTTTCGCTTTTACGTGTGGAACTGTACCTTATTTGACTGAACTACTAAGAATCCCGCTATTGTAATATATTGTGCCTAACATTAGGGACCCCTGATTTTCGCGAAAATTATTTTGCAACAACTTGTTTCATTGCCTTATGTGCACATCTGCAGCTCTGCTTTAATATCATTGGCAGCGTGTTGTTGTGCAGAGACGTCTTTCACTTGACAGAACCAATCAGAGCAAGGTTATTGTGAATTGCGGGTAGAACACTCAGACGTGTGACAGTTAAAACATACAGTCACTAAGCATGAAGCAGAGATGCAGATGTGTACGTAAGACGTTGAACCAATTTGTTGAAAAATTATTTTCGAGAAAATCAGGGGTCACTATCATTGGTCTGCACACAGCTACGTTGTGTCAGACGTATATCACCCAATCATACATGTTGCAGGACATTGCTATAGCGATTTCGAGGCTACGTTGACACGAACATTTTCGCGATTTACCATCATCTCTACCTGTAAAACTTTTCGGAATTGGCAGCATGTTATACGTTCGTTGACAAAAGGTAATATTGTTTATTTTGTTCTTGTTTTGCTGATGCTTTTTTTTACAATACGGCAACAATCGCTCGGTTTATTTTAGGCACAAACTGTAATCCGAACATCTGTAAAAGCTCATGCCACTTCGTCACTTTTAGTCCTCGGTTTAACTGAAAGCGATTGAAGAGCACTGAGCCATGGCAGTCTTTAGTAGAAGGCCGTAGTCTTTAATGTGGAAACGCTGCATCGGAGGCCTACTGCCGGTCTCTCGTTGGCTGCCTTAGTCAGTGTAGACATGAACACGTCGCTAAAGCTGCATCTATACACGTTGCAGAGACTAGGACAGTCAAGAAGTGACAGGCAGCAGGCCCCCGATTTAGTGTTGCCACATTCAAGACTCGGGCCTTCTACTAAAGACGGCCATGACTGAGCCAATAATAAATAAGTAGGGGACACTTGATTTTTAGCGAAAAGTGCTTTTTGTTTCAATTCCTTACGATCACATCCATAGCTCTGCAACGAGGATGGTTATTGGCAGCGTGCATCTGTGCATAGACGTCACTCACTTAACTGTGCCGATGAGAACATGTTTACTGCGACACGACACGTCTGTGCTATGCGGCTGAGAGTCAAAACGTCTCACTTAGCGCGAAGCAGCTGGAGGTAGATTATTTTCGCGAAAATCCAGGGCGAACTTGCGAATTGTTTAGGTCTGTAAATAATATCATTACTAGAGATGATAGTTAGAGATAGTGGTTTAAGGGGACTGCCAACCTCGGAGCCGTGGCGGAGAAAGAATAGGGTTTTACATGTTAAATTATTTTCAATGACATTCGGTCAACTTTTGTGATATTGTTTCCGGACAAAAACAATTTTCTGCGTCGAGAAAAGGCGAATATTGCTACGTAAATAAAATTGCAGAAAATAAATTATGAATAGCCATTTTCGCGTGCTTTTTGTGTGTAAAAATGCTTTTTTGGTCACAATTTTCAGGGTATTGAAAATAACTGCCTACACGTTCCATAGCAATGTACGCGGCACTGAGACGAACAAAAAATTCAATGGTGGCATATATGTAACTTCAACCGTTACTGAGCCTGGTGGAAAATCATCTAACCTGTAAAACCCTACGACTGCTCCCGCCGTGGCTTCAAGGTAGGCAGCGCCCTTAACGAGGGAAAACTTGACTGTTTGCTGGGTTTCAACGCACGTTTAGCTTATGAAACGATTACTGGCTTTCGCTTATAAGTAGAGCTATTGCCCTATTTTACTAAGCCAATAAGAATCCCGCTGTTGTAATTATTGGTCTGCAGACAGCTACGTTGTGTCAGACGTGTATCACCTAAACATTAGAGATGATGCCATATCGCGAAAATGTTTTGTGCCAACATACCCTTGAAAGCAGTATAGTTTCTTGCAACAAATATGGTTCAGTGATATACTATTGACACAACGTAGCTGTCTGCAGACGAATAACAGGCATAAAATATTACAATATCGGGATTCTTATTGACTCAGTCAAATAGGGCAACACAAGCTGAAGCCAGTAATCTTCTTGTAGATTTTACGTGTGTTGGAATCCAGCAAACAGTCAAGTTTTCCCGCGATAAACCATCATCTCTACTAATCATATATGTCTAGGGACCCCTGTTTTTCGAGAAAAGAATTTTGCCCCAGTTTGCTTCAGCGCCTTACGTTCACATCTGCAGTTCTGTTTCATGGTTATTGGCCGCGTATCTACGGCTATCATTTGACTGAGCCAATCACAATAACGCTCCTGCAACACCACATGTATGTGATTTGCCGATATAATTCCAAGGATCGTAAGAGTTAAAATATCCAATCACTGACCACGAAGTAGAACTGCAGATGTGCGCGTAAGGCACTGAAACAAAGTGGGGCAAAATTCTTTTCGCAAAAAACAGGGGTCCCTACACATGTCACAAGAAACTACAGTGTTTTCAAGGGTACGCTCTCTAATGATGGTTTATCGCGGGAAAACTTGACTGTTTGCACCCTTAGATCTGCCGCCACTGTATCTTCTTACACCGCTCAGCACGATAGTCACGGCTCGCAACAATACAGTGGTTTGCTGCAGTCACCATTATCGACCACGTTGGTATTTTAGAATCTGAAACTATTCTTTCGCAAAGTTTTTGCGAGAAATTTGCTATTTACAGCATTTGCTGTACGGCAACGGTGACAAAGTAACAATTTTGGAAACTGGCGTGAAAATTTGGCCTCCTTGTTGATGGCGCCGCATACCACATGCATCACGTACGTTTCAGTTTGTTTCCATATACTGTTTTTTTACGAAATTATTCCCAATGAGCCTATTATGCCAATGAACGACATGAAAACACACTTCTAAAAGGGCGGACGAGAGATCGCGGTGGCCGAGGAGTCAGACCTCTCGCCTCCCACCAAGGCGATCCGGGTTCGATTCCCGGGTTGCACGTGGGAATCGTGCCGGACGATGCCGCTGGTCGGCTGGTTTTCTCGGGGATCATCCGTTTCCCCCGCCCATTCATTCCGGCGCTGCTAAATATTCACATAATATCATCCCTCACCAGCGCTAAAGACCTCGATGTTAAGCGCTGACAAAATCTCTTCGCTCACTCAGTACTAAGACACCATGCTCATTAATAACGCTTTTTCGAAGATCTTCAACGTAGCTAAAAATGAGTTTTTCAAACTCTCGTACTTCAAAATGTATTAACCGGATGTGTAAAACTCAGATATAAACGTACACTGAACTTTGCTACACCAATAATATGTTATGGTCACCACTTAAACTCCCGTAGTAAAAATGGATCGGCGGGAATGTTACACGCTAGTTCAGTGCTTAGCTCATTGTGGCGATGCGGCATTTAAAGCGCGCTTCAAGGTCGCACTTATAACTGTGTCTCTTCTGAGACTCTAGCGGGCAGATATGCGTAGCAGTAAATTAATTCCGTTCCTGGAAAAACGTCCATACGACTAGTAATGTGACATTATAATATTATGTCAGTTGGAATAACGATCAGAAGGTTTGATTTAGTTTGTGACGAAGACGCTAGGAATGCTAGTAGTTAAGAGTTCAACATGCTTCATTTCATCGATATTCAATTAAATACGACTGTGTTCGTAGCACTGATGGTTATTACGCGAAATAAACCAGGCAATAAGAAGGCCAACCCTACAGAGTTTCTTAGCCGACTTCCGTAGCGTAGTAGGTTAAGGGCGCGGCTACCGCAATTTTCGTCATCATTATTTTATTTTGTACGTGTACCAGATATTTTTTTTCGTATTTTAGACACAAAATGTGACTAAATTTGGCTTTTACGAAATTTTTTTATCTCTAACAGTTTTCGCGTAATGGCTTGTTAAAGTCATATTTTGCATGTTTCCGTTTTAACGACTACACTAAAACCAACTGATATACAAAACTCAAAAAAGTCACAGTGGATAAAGACATTCCATGCTACAATGACATGCTCGTAAAATTAAAGAATAAAAATTATTTGTATTTTTAAAAAATTTATTGAATTTTTTAAAATTTTTTTTTTTAGTTTCAGCAAGTAAGTATGGAGGAGTGTCGGAATGAAAGGGCGGGGGAAACGGGACACGCCCGAGGAAACCCGCATCGTCCGGCACGATTCCCACATTCCGGGGACCAACCCTGCCGGGAATCGAACCCGGATCGCCTTGGTGGGAGGCGAGAGGTCTGACCCCTCGACCCCATTGCACAAATTGTCGCAAGTTGTCGCGTACTGGCTAATAGTGTATTATTTGAGTCTCATGCTAAGTTAGCGCGCCAGTGGACGTAACATAATCTTAGAAGCTGCCGCAATATAGTGTATCCTACCTATAACCCACTCGGCACATAATTCGTCAGTTTCATTACCCCTGACCCTCTGACACTCTTCGTGTCCCGACTTCAGAGCCAAATTCGTAATGTTGACTTATAATTTAAGGATGTGTAAAATGCTATTGCATTAAAACTTTACTCTGTAAGAAGGTGCATTCCTGAACTACAGGTATACAGACGCCTTGAGGTGATTCTTTATGAAAAATAAAGTAGAAAATACACAGGAAACTTGAACCTAGGTTCGGTATTTAGGTAATATAGAGACGTTGAATATCGAGTTTTAAAACCACATGTTATTAAAATACCGGAAACAGAAAAAATGTAAAACGACAATTCTCTAAATCAATGATTTATGCTAATAGGGTCTTCAAACCCACGTCAAATGCTGGTTGATACCTTCAACCGTTACGAAAAATAACCGGGGTGGCCACACACTAATTGGATTCAAATTTTGCTCCATCGGGATATTGTAACATTTTCAGATGTTTTGTTGATGCCACGTTGTATTTATCGCGGGAAAACGTGACTATTTGCTGGGTTTCAACGTACGGTCAGCTTATTAAGATATTGTTGGCTGTCGCTTGTACGTGGAGCTGTTACCCTATTTGACTGAGCTAATAAGAATCCCGCTGTTAAAAATTTGATGCATGTTATTGGTCTGCAGACAGCTATGGCTATGGCCCGGTAGTTTTTGCGAAAAGATTTGTGCAACAGTTTGTTTCAGTGCCTTACGTGCGCACCTGCATATCTGCTTTGTGGCCAGTGATTGGATGCCTTAACATACAACGTCTGAAGGTTAAACCCGCAAATCACAGACGTGTTGTGTCACAGTTATCCATGTACTGATTGGCACAGTCAAATGAATAATAACTAGGGACCTCTGTTTTTCGCGAAAAGAATTTTGCCCCAGTTTGTTTCAGTGCCTTACGTGCACATATGAAATTATTCTTCGTGGTTATTGGCAGCATGTCAATGTGAAGAGACGTATCTCATTTGACTGAGCCAATTACAAAAACTTTCCTTCAACACCACACGTCTGTGATTTGCCGGTAGAATCTCAAGGCTCGTGACAGTTAAAATATCCAATCGCTGACCACGAAGCAGAACTGCAGATGTGCACGTAAGGCACTGAAACAAAGTGAGGCAAAATTCTTTTCGCGAAAACTACCGGACCTTAGCTATGTTATGTCAGACGTATATCAAACCGTTGCAAAAAACTACAGCGTTTTGAAGGGTATGTTGTCACAAAACATTTTCGCGATATACATAAAATGTCGTACAACATTTTGCCACTTACCTTTTCGTATCCTATTTAGTTAATCAGTCGCGTCGTGAGCTTATAACGCGTCTGTTTCTGAACATACTATATTATTGTGGGTGTGTTTTATTTTGTGTGTAATACAGCAGTGTAGGTACATTCAGGCCCTAATTATACGCAGTGGATTCCGATTTTCGAGAAAAAATATTCACAACAGTTTGTGTCAATGTTTTGTGTGCACACCTGCATCTCTACTTCATGTTCATTTGTTGTACAGTTTTAGGATTCTACCCGAAAATCACAGACGCGCGGTGACGCATAACTAGAGACCTGAAAATTCGCGTTTACTTTCAGGCATAAGCTAGAATCCCAGCAACTGTAAGTTCGTGCTACTTTCGCAATTGGCCGTTGGCTTATTTGACACCACCTCGCGAAGTTGATAGCCAACAATAACAATGTTACTAAATGCAGGCCCAATTTACCGTGTCAACGAGCAGCCAACGAACAGCTGATGTAGCCTATGCTTGAATACACATATATTCTTGGAGGCTAGCCTACATGTCAGTGAACCAGCGAATTTTTGCAGTCTCTACGCATAAGTAGCCTAATTCTGATTGACACAGTCAAATGAGAGTCGTCTTTGCACAATGACACGCTGCCAACAACCATGCAACATTAGTAGGCCTACAGATGTGCACAAAAGGCATTGTTACAAGTTGGTGCAAACGAGACATACGTTACGCATACGTATGTTAGATTATTGGTACAGTATCAGCGTGTATAATACGGCATGTGAATTAGCGTACAATATTATCGTACGGTTAGTCAACAATGGAGCGGAAGGAATAAACCTATGCGTGTCCGCTGGATGATGGATAATTTTGCAATGCATGTCTAAGTTGCTGTCCACTGCCAGCGATATAACGTCGTTGCCGGTGAAAAACCTCCTATGTGTCATCGGTTGTATCAAAAGAGACTTCGTAATAAAATTTGTGTACGCAACTGTACTTAAGTGTACAGACTAATACTAATGAATTATGTGTATGTAGTTCTGTGATAGTTAATACCCCAAACACTAAAAATAATGTGATCTTGTTTTTTTATTTACTTTCCTGAACATTTTTGAATTTTGCACATAGGAGGTTTTTCACCGGCAACGACGATAAGCTTCATAACTGACGAACGCCTCGCAGGTAAAAAGCCGCCAGCTTGCCTACTACCCAGTCGTTGCACGATTTTCTGCCGACGTATTACGTCACCTCGGGGACAGTCGCCCTCCTTCACCTTCCCCTCACCGCGTTCTAAAGTGTTTATACAGACGAGTTTAGTGCAGTGCTGACGCGAGACGAGCCGGCCGGCATTCACACGCAAGACAAAGGAATTTTTCTTATTTCGAGGTGTGACGACATGCCAAGTTGAAGGCTTGGCGCTCGCTGTTCTCTCCTGCTCAAGGCAGTCGTAACGGACTAGCCCCCAGTGTTGCCAGCTTGTGCGGAATTCGGGACCGAGTAGCGAAATTTGAACCTCTTCGTGACAAAGCGGTGAAAATCTTGGAAAACAGAAAATACAGCGACTTTTTGAAATCATTGTCTTAAATCACTTGCCACACTGGGAATGTCGTTATGGGTGCGAAAAGGAGTAACTTACCCAGCAAAGTGGAAGTCAAAAACACATAAAAATTGTACGATATCTACTGAAGAAATTAACGGTAATATTTCTATTTTTTAAACGCATGTTCATTGTGCTGCGCCCCACCTGTTAATCATACTGAAGCTTGAAGACAAAATTATTTTCACTGCTCATCTTAATTTTTGTGAGCTAGGCAGCAAAATGTCTCCGTGCTACTTTTTGCAGTTTGCTGCCACGACACCTCAGTTGTTACTTCGTCCTACTATTTAATATCGTTCGACGTTGATGTTTTTATTTATTTATTTTACTTGTGTACTGGAACATAAAGGAATTTTTTCCAGAATATTAGCGAATTATCTTTTTTTCGGACTGGCAACACTGCATATCGTACTACAGGGAAAACGAGAGAATGCGCACTTGACGCCCCTTAAGAGTGCTTACGTGGCAAAAATTCATAATTTTATATATATACGGCGTGGTGTTCGTTTTATAAACGTTACTGATGACCGCGGTCGTAGAAGAACAGGACTGGACACTCACCTGGAAACTTGACCCCTTTGTTGTTCGGCTGTAGTTCACCAAGTTACCGAGAATATTGTGTTTCATTGGCGCTGCAGTTAGGGCGGTCGGACTCATACTCCGCCCACTTCCTTCCCACTAAGATAAACAATTTATCAAAACGTATTTTTTTATCTATTTATGAAATACCTACTTCCTTCGCTCACAAATTAAAAAAAAGGCTTCAGCAATCTTTATTTACTTTATAAATTTAACAATGAAAAAAAAAAATGTTGGCGGAGTTTGAGTCCGACCGCCCGATTTACCGCGCCACAAAGCACGACATTGTCGGTAACTTGACGAACTACAGCCAAACAACAAGGGGGTCAAGCAAAATACATTGGTAGATAGGCGAGTGTCCAGACCTGTTCTTCTACGACCGTGCTGGTGACTATACATTCCACTCGTAACATTTTTTTATCTCTCACATTCTTCCTATAGCAGCATGTCAATTCGAAATTTGCAAGTTGCGAGTTCCTTGGTATTTTTAAAACATTCCGTAAATTAAGAAAATCGTCACTATTTTTTGGTTTTTTAAATTCGAAGTAATTTCATTGTGTTTTTAAATATTTATGCGTATGGCACATAGCATCTAATTTCAGTGTAAATAACTTCACTCGAGTAAGTATGTTAATATTTATTTTTATGTTTCCATAACTTGAAAATTTTGACTTTGACATGCCGCTATGGGAAGTCTAAAAGAGCTAAAAAAATTTCACCTGTAAAAATGTAGTCACAAGTAACGGCTATAAAACGAACACAATGTCATGCAAATATAAATTATGCGTTTTTGCCACATGAACACCCTTGCACTATTGATGCGCAGAGTCGAAGCGTCACATATTAAATAATATTGTAGTTTCTTAACCTAACAAATCCGTCATTCGATTCAGTGTACAGAATTTTTGGCATTTTAAACTGACAGTAACTTAATCTAACCTAATCTGATCTAATATAAACTGTCATAGGAGACAGAAGGTTAAGGTTAAGTGTTGGATAATTTTATTGTATTTTCAATTTCTGAGCCATGAAAAGTAAGTTAAAATTGTATTTTCAAAATGTTATCTTCTACAAAGTAAAGGATATATTCTTGGTTAAACTTCTTGATGTAGGTAATAACGGAATCTTTCATTAATTTGTCGTGCAGAATCATTGCAAGAGAATTAATGAAGGATTCCATTATTATTTATGTCAAGCAGTTTACCAAGAATATGTCTTAAGATTTGTCAAAGTGAAAATTTTGGTAATACAATTTGAATAAAAGTTATGGATCATGAACTGAAAATACAATCAAATTTTCTAACACTCCCTCTTAGAAGAGGAGAGACTTGCGTAGTGCAGTATGTTCTACTGTACGAGCTTTTATTTAGGCTGTAATGTCGTAATGGTCACTAAGGTATCATCTTACCTTGAAAAGTGTTTACTGCAGTCTCTCTACTAGTAAACTCGTAAGCAGTATAGGCTAGTAGGCGTTAAGATTGCATTTTGAAAAGTATTTACTTCCCGCCAACAAAACAAAATCGTTGTGCTACTAGACATGAACTCTGAAATTACCGTACGGATTCTTGGGACACTATACGCGTGTATAGTACGGGACATGAATTACCGTACACAAATTATCGTGGGGTTTGGCAACACTGGAGCGGAGAAAAAACCCGCGCGTGATCGCTGGGTGGTGATTTTGCAATGGTTTTATGAGTTGGGACCACGGGACGAAAGAAGAGGCGAAGAAAGGAACATTGTGCTCACATGGGAATTGTTGACCAAAAAGACAGAGATGGATGCCAAATAATAGCTATACATTGGTTCCGTTATCGATTTACGAATAAACTGTGACTTTTTGCTTTCTGCTTGATCAATACGCGTCTCGCCTGCTAAATGCGTTGCGTGAAATGAATAAAGAATTACTGTACATTTACGCGAATAAAATACACATTTGAAAACTCTGCTGCAGGAACAGCCGTTTTGTGTAGAGAAACGAAGTTGGTCGAAGGGAATTTGGAGGGGGGTAGGGGTGGTCAGAGGTGGAACAGAGGGATGGCGTTGCTTACGACTGTATCCATGAAGCTGGAGTTGTTCTCGGTACACGTATCCCAGTTACTCGAACGGTAGCTTCTTTGAGTAATCATGAATTGTGGCTATGTGCAGTTATGGCAAAGCCCTTTGTCCAAGTGCAACAAAAATTTATTACAGTCTACTTTAGACAGAGGTGCAAACACCTGCCACCCCCAATATTAAAAAACCCTATGCTACCACCTCAACCCCATTTTTTTCTGCCAGTTTATCAAATCTCAACATCAATCCCCACCCGGCAATAAAATTGTCCTCGATGAAGTTATATGTCATTTTTTATAATTATATTATGTACCGGTTTGTATTAATTAAATAATGATTTTAAAATAATAATTTTTGTTCATATCAACTAAGATTTAATAGTATAGCTAAGCGCTGCCTACTATGACAACGTTCTTTTAAATCCTTTACAAAATAAAGGAGAAAAATAAAATTAGATTGTTTACGTAAATGAGGCATCGATCGATAAATATGTACATGGGAAAGAATTAATTATTCTCGTTTTTTTAGCACCCCTCCCTCTTCTCTGAAGTTTTAATGACGCAGTCAGCGTCGTTAATCTCCCCCCCCCCCCACATTTGTGGGTACAACTGTTTTCGGCGTTTTCTAAAAGTAACCAGTAGGAGTAGAGTAGATTTGTTCAGTGACGTGACCATGTTTAATAATCGATCAACAGTTTATGTCAAAATGCCTGAAATTAATTGAGGGTTTTAAGATAACGGGAATAAAGTAAGCCTTCGTGTTTTAAACAAATGCCAAATATTTTAGTAAATGCCACAATAGAAACACAAACGTTACTTATTTTATTGTTAGGGTCGCGGTTCGTGCAGCGGCCACAACCCTCGCCTTGGAACAAGGCGATCAAATTCAATTCCCCGATTTTGAATGTGAGAATTGTGCCGGACAATGCCATTGATCGGCGGGTTTTCTCGGGGATCTCCCGTTTACCCCGCCCTTTCATTCCGACGCCGCTCCATACTCACCTCCTGGCACCCCTCACCATCGTTGACGACCCTGGTGTTGAGCGCTGACCAAAATCTCTCAGACACTCGTACGAGCTCAACCTTGCACAAAAAATTCTCGTACGTGAAGAAGTGTAAGGTCTGCATTTCGCACGAGTTTCCTTCGTATAGTATTTAGAGACCCTTGATTTTCGCAAAAAGAATTTTGTATTAAATAGAGGGTAAGTCGGGAGGAACAGTACATGCTTTGAGGGGTGGCAGTACTGATGATTCTGAACAAAATGTTTCTGATAAACATATGCCCATTTCTTAACCGTTTCAGAGAAACCGAATGAAAACAACAAGAAACGGGAAATGTGCAGGTGACGGTAAATCACGATACTGTTATCGTATGTTTTGTTTAATTGTGTACAGTTCCTCACAAAACATGTTCAAACACTCCGCCACCAACTTCAATGCATTTTGCTGCTCTGATAGAAAGATGCTGTGTTGCTGATCTGAGCTCATTAGTGCATTGCTTTACTTGAGTACCAGCATGGTAAATACGAGCGAGAAGTTCCTCTCTTGTGTCCACCCTGCGCGTGTGGACTTCGCTTTTAAGCCAACCCCACACACAGTAATCCAATGGGGTAAGATCACGTGGCCTCGGTGGCCAAGCAATTACTCCATGGTTACCGATCCAACGCCCAGGATACGTTTCGTTGGGGTACTGTGTCACTAGCCGTACAGAATGTGCGGGAGCTCTGTCGTGCTGAAAGTAGGGCTACATACGAGCTCTTGTTGACAAAGGGATATCCTCCAAGTATTCTGGTAACACGTTTTTAAGAAAATCAAGATACCATACTCCATTAAGACGATTATCTAAAACTACTGGACCGATGAGTTGGTCATCAATAATACCGCACCACACGTTAACTGAGAAACGTCGTTGAAAATTCCTTTCTACAGTAGGGTGTAGATTTTCGTCTGCCCATACGTGAAAGTTGCGTGTGTTGTTGATTCCGTTGCGGGTAAATGTCGACTCATCAGTGAACAGAATACGTGGAATTAATCGATCATCGGCAATGATCCACTGACAGAATTCTTGCCGGTGGACATCATCTCCTACATGCAGATGTTGTACACTCTGCCGATGATTTGGCTACAGACCCTGCTCGTGTACTGTGCGTATCACTCTTGTTTGTGCTTAGAGCGCCACCGTGTGGACATGTACAAAATTACACACCGCATAAGATAACAGTAGCGTGATTTACCGTCACCTGCACATTTCCCGTTCCTGGTTGTTTTCATTACGTTTCTCTGAAACGGTTAAGAAAAGGGCACAAGTTTATTAGAAACATTTTGTTCAGAAACACCAGTACTATTACCGCTCAAAGCATGTGCCTTTCCTCTTGACTCATCCTGTATTTCAAGACACATGCAGCTCTGCTTCATGTGCAGTGACTGGATGTTTGAACTCTTACACGTCTCGTGGTTTTACCCGCAAATCACAGACGTTTGTCGTCGCAGTAACCTTGTTCTGATTGGTGCAGACAAATGAAAAATGCGACTAAGTTTTTTTTCCAGATTCGAAACAGTTTTAGGTACAAATTTAAAACAACAGGATTGAGGTCTAAATGCTTTTTGTAAAGCTGTTTCAAAATTAAAAAATATTTTTTAAATAGCTAACAATTGGCGCATAGCCGGTTGATGCACAATGCAGTCTAATTATATGCGAAAGACCAAATAATCTGTAAACTGGGTTAAGGGTATTACAGCAGTGCGTGTGATTTTGATATTTTCAGTTTTTTACTGGCAATGCTTTCACGGAACACAACAGCGCTGCAACATTTTCTCACGCGCCCGCACAATTTGACGGTGACCCCCATAGAAAAAAAGTTCTAGAATCACCACCGGACGTTTCTTGCCTAGCGTACGATATGGGGTGGTTCGGGATAAAGTGTGCAATCAAAAAAGCCCTACTAAAGTTCTATTTCCAGCGAGTTCGTATTTTTCCACGCGTAACGGCTAACAACGGGATATGTCTAACCTCTCTGGACACGTCACTTCATGTTTGTGCGTGCAAGATAAATTGTACAGTCAGTATGAATCGATACAGTTTAGTAAAAAAAGTTTACTAATTATATAATACACAATTCTGTCGATTTCGGTTGATTTTGCTTCAGTATTGCTGAATTTAAATGGTAAAATACACGAGACTATATTGCGTAATTTCGCAGCCAACCACACAAGCAGTAAGCCAACTGTAGTTAATGTGGAATTATATGCAGTAACGACTAGTGACATTTTGTGAAGTTAAATTTTTATTGTTCACTTTATACCGAACGACCTATAAAATGTGTTTTATGTACTTGTTGTGCGGTAACTCGTCACTTGCACGTGTCTGCCGGCGAACACAATAGGGCCAATTATCCCTCTCCTCACCCGGCTTTCCCCCTGCTCTTGTGTGTGTACAGCAAGCGCGCACCAGCCGTCTGGTTCACTTCTTCCACATGCCTTCCCCAACCCTATATCTTATTTCCCTTAACAAAAAACACTCACTGTAAAAACGTTCTTAGTAATCAGTCGAGAAAAAAACTGTCAAAAACAATAAAGGAAATATTTTAAAACGAGCAAGAACGATTTGCAAACGTGTGTTGTTTTTGCTATAGCAGGGTGAAACGGAGGAATGATTAGTTACAGCCATTTCATAGCAAAAAAAAAAAAAAAAAAAAATGTAGAGCCTATTCAACCAATAATATGTTGCCAGAAATATTTTGTTTTTCCCAACAAATATGTATCTTGTTGGATCAATTCATTTAATTTTCCTGCGATTCTCCCGGAAAATCTTTAACGTACCCCACAGAGCGTTAGGTCTAAATATATTAATCACATCCACTGATATCCAGATAGTCCAAATCGTAACTTAGATTACTGTATATGAATCTAAGAGATATAAGTTATAACACTTAGATAATTTACTGTGTACCTTAAGTTTCGAGGCAATGTTTTCTAGCTAATATGTTTGGGTATCCTTATTAAAACTTTATTAAGCTTATTGGAGCTGTGTGTGGTAAACAGAAGTCAATAGGTAAGCTAATATTATTTATGATCTTTTCTAATTGTTACCTTTTTGAGTGCCGAACAAACCAACGAATGTTTCAGAATCTTTTACTTTACAAAGCAAACTAAGAGCATAACAATCCTCAAATTCTGTATTTTTAAAATCCTTATTACAAACAACTGAACTTAAAATATAATTTAGTTACTAAACATATTTATGAAAAGTGCGTTGAAATTCATGTTTGAAACACTTTCTACCTATTTACCTGCAAAAATGAAAATTTTTAAAATTGCGAAGGACGCCGCCTATCAGGAGCTGTTTTGTTCGTTGGATGTTCAAAAGCAAAGGAGCAATAAGGACTATGCTGACACGTGTGCCTAGTGACTCATTGCTCCTAAGGACATGGCTAAGGACCTCAGTTTCTTTCAGTGCCTCATGAGCACGACTGCAGCTCTGCTTCAAGGTCAGAGATTTGATTTCATTTAACTCTTATGTGTCTGAACGTTTTACTGACAGTCCCAGACGTGTGGTATCACAGAAACCTTATACTAATTGGTACGGTCAAATGAGAAACTTATTTCCACAAATACACTCTGCCAATAACAATGAAGCGGAACTGTTGATGTACACGTAAGTCACTGAAACAAGTTGGTGCAAAAATATTTTCGCGAAAATCAGGGATCTCTAGACATGGCCCATGTCGTAGCCGTCTTTAGTAGAAGGTCGCGGCCTTAGATATAGCAACCCTGCACAGAAGGGTCATTTTAACAATTCTTTTAACTCTCCAAAGGCAATGGCTTTACCTAATTTTTACACTGCCCTGCATACCGGCGAATCAGGGGAAGCCACTGTCGTTGGCGAGACAAAATATGTGTTAAAATGACCCTTCCTGGCTGTGTTGCCAGATCTAAGGCCGCGGCCTCCTACCAAAGACGGCTATGCCCATGGACATCTTTAGAAGAAGGCCGTAGTCTTGAATGTGGCAACACTGCATCGGAGACCTGCTGCTTGTCACTTCTCGGCCACCCTAGTCTCTGCAACGTGTATAGATGCAGCTTTAGCGGCTTGTACACGTGTACACTGACTAGGGCAGCCAACGAGCGACTGGCAGCAGGCCTCCAATGCAGCATTGCCACATTCAAGACTTCGGCCTTCTACTAAAGACGGCCATGCCAGCCCCAAACTAGCGCAGTGGCTCCGTCGTACCATCACTGGAAATATGGGACTTTAAGGCCGGGGCATATCGTGGTCGTGTTGTAGTCGGTTCGAGATAAAGTGAACACTAAAAAAACGCCCTGCTTAAGTTCTATTTTCCTACAATTTGTATCATTCCGCGCATAACGGCTAACGACGGGAAAAATTTAACCTCCCTGAGAATGTCACTTGTTGTTTGCGCGTGTAAGATAAATTGTGCAGTCAGTAGGAATGCATAAAATTAGATTAAGAAATGTTTATTAATTATATAAAATAAAATTATGCCAATTTAAACAGATTTTGTTTAGTATTGTCGTATTTAAATAGAAAATACATGGAACTATATTGCGTAATTTCGCTGTCAACCACACAAGCATTTAGGCAACTAGAGGTATTGTTAAGGACCCCTTTTTTTCGCGAAAAGAATATTTGCCCCACTTTGTTTCAGTGACTTACGTACACATCTGCAATATTGCTTCGTGGTTATTGGCAGCGTGTTTATGTTAAGAACCGTATAACATTTGATTGAGCCAATTAAAATACTGTTCCTGCAAAAACACACGTATGTGATATGCCGATAGAATCCCAAGGCTCATACGAGTTAAAATATCCAATCACTGATCACGAAGCAGAACTGCAGACGTGCACGTAAGGCAACGAAACAAAGTGAGGCAAAATTCTGTTCGCTAAAATTAGGGGTCCCTAGGTATTGTTGAATTATATGCGCAGTAATGGCTAGTGATATTTTTCAAATGCTAACTTTTTAGTGTTTACTTTATCCCGAACGACATATACAAGGTGCGCGGTCCTAAGAAGTGACTATACACAACACTTAGTAGTTGGATGTTTTTTGCAATTGGATAGAATTACGTACTGTATTATCGAGGACATACGCCATTGTAATATTATGTCGTCCCAGAAATTTCAGTATGAGACAAAGAAAAAAAAATGAATAAAAAAAAACGAGAAAACAAGCCTAGTTTGGCTCTAATCAACACATTCATAAACCAAAACAGTAGAACATAAAAAATCCCATACGGAATTAGTGGACAACAAATAAAAATATTTAATAAACATCCAGAAAAGGAAAATCGAAAGACAAAACCAAATAATCTGTGGAACTCAGGACATCAAAATTGAGGCAGCACATACAATACTGAGACGAAGATAATATTGGACACAAGACAGGATAACTACAACGACATCTCAGACGATATATTGGATGACACAAAGGAAGGCTTATGGATGTGTTGACTACAGCCAAACTAGGCTAATTTTTTTTTTTTTTTTCGTTTTACGTTTGTTTTATTCTTTGCCTCATACTAAGATTTCTGGGACGACATAATAGTGCAATGGCATTTGTCCACAACAACACAGTACGTTAATACACGTCGGTCTAAACACATGTTTATTGGATATGACAGGTAGGCACATTGAATCCACGAGCTCAAAACGTGTAGTCGGAGATTATATTGCATGCATTGTAACACGACTACGATACGCCACTGCTTTAAAGGTGCTTATGAAAATTCACTCACTGGAGTAGGGTGCTTATCTCACTCATGTGACCAGGTTTTGTCGATTACCAGGATTTAATGAATGCCTGCTTAAGATGGTGGGAACTAAACAAATCCTACCTATTTTATACATTATAAATGTTTTGCTAATTTCTACCTCCGCAGTACATTCTTTGCACGTTATATTATTTATAGCTGATTATAATATAAGTTATGCTAGTTGATCGATTCGTCATCAGACGAAAATTCGAACACGGCTACATTTCACTCGGGTTAAATTTTGAACACCTAAAATTGAAATTTTGGCTGACCTTCTCCGTCCTCGTAAATTTTGATACGCGTCTTAAGTCGGGTTACATAAGTGTTTAGTATAGTAAATGATTCGGTAGCTACTTTTTCTTCTTTATATTTTATAAATAAATAAATAAGTATATATATATATATATATATATATATATATATATATATATATATATATATATATATATATATATATATATTTAAATAACAATAAAAGAATTGAGTCAGAAAACTAAAATGCAAAATAATTTGGGAAACTGTGTAAGTAATCATAAATTAATAAATTTTTTAGTCATAATAACTTATAAATAACTACTTGTCTGTTAAGAAAATATGTTTCATTTTACAACGAAGCAATTCTCTTGCCGTGTGATGTTTTACACTGTAACACATAGTTATGTTCAAACGAGTGAAATTAGTGTTGCGGTATTAAAATTTATACCTTATATTATTTGAAATTTTTTCTCGACATTTACGTCTACATTCTGCGGGTTTTAAGCAGTACAAATTTATTCTTTGCGAGTAATTTTTGTTAGGTGGGTAATTATTAATTCTCAACAAACCTTTTTTTAAATTGATGTAATTATTTTTCTGCAATAAATTATTCCGTTCTAATTAATTTTATTCATTGGTGGCTTTCTGTTCCTGAATTCCTGATTTTAAATATATGAAACCAAAGCTTCTGCGGTTTACACAATAGTGCCGTTAATGTGACGAAACTATTTCTTACCCGCACGCGCGTAAGTGAGAACATGGGCGCATCCCTGGGGTGGGAGGGGGGAAATGTTAAACCCTTCTTCCCCCCAAAAATTTTTTTTGAAACATTTTTCACTAATGTTTTATTTCTTTAAGGTAATATTAACCCTTTACTTCCACTAGTTGTGTAATTTTAACTGTTAGGATTTAAAACTAGCTGTAAGCCAAATCATCCAAAAAAATTTTTGGCAGGGAGGGTCCATGCGGTCCAGACCACCCTCTTCTTTTTCGCTACGGGAAGGGGGGAGGGGTGGTGGCCGACTGGTCAGACCTATAGCCTCCGGCCAAGGCGATCCGGATTCGATTCCCGGCGGGGTCGGTCCCCGGATATTCGAATGTGGGAATCGTGCCGGAAGATGCCGCTGGTCGGCTAGTTTACTCGGGGATCTCCCGTTTCCCCCGCCCCTTGTAATATAAAAGTGCCCGGCTATTAACAGGCGAGGAAAAATTATGTTAAAGATGTTTAACGTGAATCCAAGGTAACCTCATACATTCCATATGTGGTCGGCTAGCGAAACTCAGTAGGTACCTCGGCACACTATTTGCGTGCCAGTGACTTGAGCATACCCTCCCCCTGGAAATAAAAAACTGATAATTCAGAATGTAAGTTATTTAATTTCAAATTAGATAATGTTGATGACGTCAGCGTGAGGATAAGAATATGGTAAATGATTTCCAAGGGTTAGATACCAGGATTACTTAGAATGAAAAAATAAGCGACTTAAAATTAAGGACAATGTCGCGAAAATGTGTAATGGATAAAATGATGCGTCGTGACCATACTTAATTACACTAGCGAACAGGCTAAGGTAACAGACTTAATCCCAATTTAAGTGCGTTTTCTGGCAAACGTTTAAGTATGTGACTTCCAAGATGGATAGGGTAATGGCGGCTGAGTTTGTGACGGAGTGTAGTGTGCGGCTAAAAAAACTTGGCTCACCGGACTTCGGCTTCTTTGGCGCAGTACCCTGGGATGAAATAAACTTATCCCGATTCGGTGGTTGGCCGACGAACGTACTAGCGAATAAGGTCTACAGGGATGAGACATCGTTGAGCCCCGGCCCCTGGGTTCCTGACAGGAAGTTCAGGCTCGGAAATTGGCCTGACATCTTCTTCAGCTCCGGCGATGTAGTGGAAAACTCCAAGCGACTTATTTGTAACTGAAATATTCTCTTCTGTCGTTCTCAACCCAATGTCTTCGCAGCTCCATCAAATACATGATATCTTGGTCTCCGTTCGAACGTATTCTCTCTCTTCTAATAAAAATTTTCTCCTTCCTCTGTCTAAACGTTCCAAACAACTTCCGTTTTTTTCTACACGCCGTTGTTTCGCCTCAGTCTCGCTAATTCTCGTAGCACACCTTGCTTTGGAATCGATTCTGGCCCTTAACCTGGTCACTATTCTGATCAAAACATGAAACGCTACGTGTTAAGTAGTGAGAAACCTTGGAAACCATATTTCCTCAGATAGTACAATAATATACAGTCATAAAAGCAAAGCACAAATGTATATTAAACTTCATGGTTCGGTGTGTCTATGGCCAAAGATAAATACAAAATATATGTGAACTGGCCTGCAAATAACCACTAAAATGACTTAAAACGATTTCTATAGTATCGGTCGAATCCTATATTACACCCTTCATTCCGTCGCTGCTCCATACTCACCTCATGTCACCCTCCACGAGCGCTAAAGACGTCGATGTTGAGCGCTGACCAAAATCTCACTCACTTTTTCGTTACGGAAAATGCTTAGGGGCCTAAATAGCACCATTTTGCACCTTGGAATACAACATTTTCCGGGGAGGACCTCCGGACGCCTCGCTGAATTTGGGTGATCGCTGTTACTTCATAACATTCTAAGGTTCGTGACCCCTCTCCCACTTCCACCCAAACAAATATCCTAGCTATCTGCCTTGTCTAACACACCCGAACATAATTCCTGGGTGCGCCCTTGAGTGAGAAGCCCCTCGGTAGAACTCAGCCATGTCCGGCAAACTTCGTATGCGTAGTTACTCATCATGTTTTGTGCTGGGGTAGGCAAAGGAAATACGCAGCACCGAACCAATAATAAAGTATCTTCATGCAGGTCCACTGACGTGTCGCTGTATCAGAGTGCCTGTGTTGGGGGGGGGGGGGG